>JAJJMA010216337.1:0-19615 GCA_023529015.1 Papaver nudicaule | reverse complement strand
GAAAGAATATTAGAAAAGTATCTTTCATATTTGTGTCTTCTAAAACAGTATCTAACTTTGGATGTCTTATAGATAAAGATATATACAAGATGAAATACAATTTTTGTGTAGTAACCTAGGTTTTCCATTTTAGTATCTTAATGATTTTCTAATTAAAAAAAGGATTAATGAATAAGAAGAAAGACAAATAATGGTAGTCAAAGTCAAATAATTTTTGATTTTGGTAGGTGGTAAATAGAAGAAATTAGAATTGTAAATTGATTAATTTTATCAATTGTAAAATGGGGTGGGAAATAGTGAGAGTGTGGGTGGTAAATAGGGAAGACCACACCTAAAACTGACAACCATCTTGACATACCAACGCTAGTGAGTTTGACCGGACAATGCCCTAACAATCTCCCCCTTTGTCAATATTAGTGACAAAACCAATTTACATATGGATTCAAAAGATATACAATAAAGATCTAACCCAGATGTATCTTGATTTCTTGAATTCTTCAACTTCTCCTTTGAGTCTTGATGTGTTCGTTTAACTCATGTTGATGAATTCGTAGACAGCACCACAACATATCCAGCTCAAACAACCACAAAGGTACGCTCGAGCTCACATGGGTTAATATGTTAATCCCACATGTTGTTTGTGCAAAGAGTAAGAATCAGAGAAACTTTAAAGTCTGTGTACCAAAACTTATAAAGTGATTCTACTCATTCTTCATACAAAGACCCCCCTTAATCTTTATACCTCTTTTTGCAAGATTGGTATGAAGCCCAATATTTACTCCTCCTTACTTGATACTTTCGATAAAGTACATAAGTAAGCAATACGGTGTTCTCCCCCTATGGTTATGAACCACAAGAACAAGAAACCATATGTATTCTCCCCCTATTTGTCACAAAAATATGACAAACTAGTTGAGACTTAGGGTTTCAAGCCTATAGAGATAGTCAAGTCAATGACGTACTTGCATATCAAGTTTAAGATGACATAACTAGGTAATCAGAACGAGGATTTCAAAGTTGATTCATCTTTGGAGAAGTATAGATACACTTTTCTCCTAATATTCCACATCCACGCTCCCCAAAAAGATTTGTTATTAAGTGCAAGCTCAATTAAGAACTCTCCCCCATGTGGTGTTATTCAATAAAGAACAACTACAAAGCCTAACTTGGACATACAATTTAATCCATCCATTTTTCTTTGTTTACAGTCTCTTTTCCTTAGCCAATTTTTTGGAAAAGAGTATATGATTTCGAGTTTGTGAAACCCTAAAAACCATATAATCGAAAGTTTATTGATCGTGACAAAAAGCATAACTTTTGTAATAGAGATAACTTTGCATCACTACCGAGGTAATGGAAAAAGCTATGGATTGCAATAAGATTGAGGTAGACAAATCAAGTATTGCAAACATCATTAATAATTATCTAAAAAAAACTTTTATTAATGAAATAAAGTAGTAAACGTTGAAAAACTCTAAAAAGCATGAAAAGGAAAACTACTTTTAGATTTAGTTTATATTCCTTAGGCAATAAAGAGAATCTGAGGGGTAAAGTGTGAAGTGTAATGATGTAATATGAAGTTGTAATGATATTCGAGAGCTCAAGATCGAACAAGACTCGCCTAAACCAAGAAATGGTCGTTCGAGTATTACTTCAGTTACAAGAAGAGGAAATAGGGTTGGTTTAAGGGAGGGAAGCCGAGAAAGATGAGATCAGAGAATTGTTATGATTGTTGTGAATAAAGTTGCTAAAAGAATGGATATTCAGTTCTCACTGACTAGATATTGAATGATGAATGAGAAGAGTTAACCAATTATCGATGAGATGAATTGATTGCACTACACTGAATTGAACTGATTGTTCTGTTCTGTTCTTCCAAACTGGTCGAGTGACCTATTTATAGCAATAGAATTCCAACTGATCTCGTAAGAAGTGGAGAAGTGGAAGAGTGGGAGTGTGGAGTAAGTGGGACCAGTTGTTAAGAGTCTTGCGCCTAATATTAGGGAAGACTAACAATCCACTTTCTCATCCCCTCTTTTTAGCAACGTTCACACGACTTAGCTTTCTTTTCCGTTGAGTGATTGAGCCGTTGCAATCACACGTGCCGTAGACCGCCAAACCAAAACCCTAAAGAATACCCCCCCATGTAACTTACTTGATTCTCGTAAGATTTGTTAAGTGTTGAATATTTGTTAAGTCAAAGCTGACTGAGTGCAAATCGTACCAATTACAGGTAAACTTAGAACTTTGCATAAAAATAGAGAATTAAGCGATAAGCTTATCTCTTTTAGGATTGGTCTAAGGATTGAGCCGGGCAATCGCTATTTAAACCAATGAGAATAATCTAAGGATTGAGCTATGAAATCGCCATTTAGACTGAGGGGATTTCAGCAACCCTCTGTGGCAATAGTCAAGTATATACGACTTTTTGTATGCCATAAATATGAGAAATTGGCTTGTGGCATATAATGCACCAATTCCCTGAGTAATAGAGACATATGAATGTCCAAAATAATATAAGTCATAGCTATGATCCATGATTAAGAAATATAGCACTGATTATAGAAGCAAGTTTATAATCAAGAGAAAAGTCAGGTTATGTTAACACAGCGTAGCCACAACCAAAAATGCATGAGCATTGCCAATTCAAGGCCTAAAGATAGGACACATGAATGATAATAAGCTATATTACATATCATAACAATCTTATTAGGAAGTTGGCTATAGGATGTATAGGGATGAACCATAACATTACGTCATATTCAGATTTCTAGACAGTTTGCACGTCACTTACTCTAAAAATCGCCCAGGCCAGCCTATATTTTCTAAAATTATGAAATTTTAGTATGCCATGGGAAACTCTCTGATGAACAACATTCATGAAGGAAGTTTCTCTTGAATCATCACGGATTAGCCCGTGTCGATCGTTCTTTGAAGTAATTCGTAATCTGTCAGATTTCCGAATTTGATTAGGAAACTAGAATATCATGGATTCAATAAAGACCATAACCATGTAGGACTTGGATCAGTGGGACCCATAAGTAGAGGTAGCTCAAAGATTAAGAAGTGTGACCCTCAATCTATGGCATGTGATAAAAGTGGGCCATAGTATTGTTTTATAGCCAACCTATAAAAGTGGGGTCTACAAGAGTTGCGCCAGCAATAAAGATGAAACTGGGGCCGTGACAAGAGCCACGTCCAAGACACAAAAGTGGGCCATAGCATGAGCTATGGCCGAGTAATACAAGTGGGTCATAGGTGCGCTATGACCTAGCCACAAAAGTGGGGTCGTGGCATGAGCCACGGCCAAGGCACGAATGTGGGACATGGTGCTAACCATGACCAAGCTATAAAAGTGGGGCCGCAGCCTAAGCTACGGCCAAGCCAATAATGTGGGACATGGTGCTAACCATGACCATGTTATAAAAGTGGGGCTGCAGCGTAAGCTACGGCCAAGCCAATAAAGTGGGACCATGATATCAGGTTGTGGCCAACCAAAGAAAGTGGGACCAGACCTAAATCACAGCCAAGCAATAAAAGTGGGGTCGTAGCCTAAGCTACGACCAAGCTCAAAATGTGGGGTCATGGCATCAGCCACAGCCAAGGCAAAGACAGGGA
This sequence comes from Papaver nudicaule, assembly GCA_023529015.1. Classification (NCBI taxonomy): domain Eukaryota; kingdom Viridiplantae; phylum Streptophyta; class Magnoliopsida; order Ranunculales; family Papaveraceae; genus Papaver; species Papaver nudicaule. The sequence goes on along the minus strand of JAJJMA010216337.1, from coordinate 15,997 downwards.
CATGAGATGGGATGGGATGGTCGTATGGGCCATCCACATATGCTAGCAAAGGATGCGTAAGCAAGGTAGGTGCATAAGCAAGGATGCGTGCATGTTCTAGGGTTAGGCTAGCTAGGATGCGTGAGCTAGGGCAAGGCTAGCTAGGACGCGTAAACTAGGGCAAGGCTAGCTAGGATGCGTGCATGAGCTAGCCGTGTAGGCTAGGGATGTGGATGCGCATAGGCTAGGGATGTGGACCAGGGCACTAAGTTATGGTCGTGAAAGATCAAAAATATAGCCACGGTGACCAATTCTCTTATCCCTACTATAAATAAATTCATACCTTGCCTTGAGCCATTCACCTGACGTCACCAAGATGCCAGAAATTGGTGCAAAATTACTCTTGCGACCTCCTCGCCAAAACTACCATCAACAATAGTCTTCCAACTTTATTCAGAATTGCTACTGGAAGGCTGACCATCATTCTTGGCACCACAAACCTCACAAGACTTGTTGTCATCAAGTTTGTTGATTTGTGATTTCATGAGAGCAAGCTCATTACTTGCTGCTTCCATCTGGGACTTAAGCAATGCATTATTTCTTGTAGTAGCCATGGTATTGTATTTCATAGCTTCAAAGTCTATTAAGAATTGCCAGACAATATCAACTAATATATGCACGAAAAGAGTAGATCCAAGGCTGATGTTCATGAAAGTCAAGGCATTCTTCCTTTTCTTCCAGAGCCTCTTCTTTCCTTTTCTTCTCTTCTGAGCACTTGGCATCGCTATACTTTTCCATTATTAAGATGAGATAGCAGATAAAATACTTAAATAATTATTTCTCAAGTATTGTGGTATTTATATAAAAATACCAAGAAAGGATTAACTCAAATATCTCACACAATTTTGCACACCCAGAGTCCCTTAGGGTTTGTGTTTATGTTTTAGAACACAATAACGTGATCTATTTTTAAGATTTGAGTGACTCTTTTTCGCAGATAAACTTTATTTTACGCGGTATTGAGTTTTTGTACAGAAAAACACTCTCTGACGGTTCGGGAACCATTTGGGTAAATGATAGTCCGTCTTTTGAACCCGTCAGCACAGTGGGCTTGGTGTTTTTATGGAAGTCCATACGTTCCTTAGTCTGGTTTTGACATAACCATCATTACTCACTCAGGTGCCTATTCTGAGTGGTACTGATCATCATCATGGTTTCTCATCCCTGATCAATATTTCCTTGTCTTTCAGTACTAAGACAAGGAAATTATTTTTCAACAGTTTATTTTGAGTGTTGGGGTGAGTATTAACCCTGAAGATGGGTTCTTGCTGATTTGGTTAATGCTCGGAATGACTTTAATAACAGAGAAGTTCAGCTGAGTACCATGATGAGACAAAAGTCAAGGGTGAAGTGGGTTAAAGAAGGATCTGCCAATACTTCTTTTTTCCATACTAATATGAAAGTTAGGCAAGCAAGAAATATGATCAGTGAACTTGAAGATGGCACTGGAGATGTTATAGCTGATCAGAGTAAGATCGCTGATTTACTTGTGTGAGTATGAAATCTGCATAAGTACTTCATACCCGACAGCCATCAGATCTATTTACTCAATCTATGGTCAAAGAAGCGATATTGGTTTCATATGATGACACAAAGAGAATAAGAACAACACCGAAGCTAATTTATATATGAAACAACAAATGACAAGAGCGCAACTATAAATTGTATTTCATTCTAACTAAAGCATGGATATGATCCTTAGAAGCTTGAGGAGAAACTAACCTAATCTCACTCTCACGACTTAGGTTATACCAAAAATCCAACCCTTACAATGGATGCCAAGCTCGCCTTATATAGGCCGAGTCTGAAGTGGTTTACAGCTAACAAGACAAACTACTCAATCGTGGAGATGTCAGAGTTTGTCGAGTAAGGCGGTTCCTTCGGTAAGCTCTCTCCGAAGATGGCTTCATGTCCTTTCCCCCAAATTATCTACACGAGCCTTCTCTTGCCGAGTTCCTTGTCCGAGTTGACTTTGCAGACTTATCCAAAGCTAGACCAAGGTACCTTCGGGTTGGGCAAATTCTTCCTGATCTGGACACGTGTCCCGAGGGTGCTATACCCTCTACATTACTTGTCCACCATTTTGAAGAAAAATTTAAATTTAAAAATGTTGAAGTGGAAAACTCTCCGCTGGATGTGATTCCTTCTGTAATCACTCAGAATGATCAGGAGATGCTTGATGTCATTCCTACAGAAGAGGAAATTAAAGCAGTGGTGTTTGCAACGTATTCTGATAGCTCTGCAGGCCCAGATGGATTCTCTAGTATTTTCTACAAAACTTGCTGGGATGTGGTTAGTAAAGACCTAGTTGAAGCTGTTTGTATTGTTGGGAAAGAAGATACATTCCTAAAGGTTTAAATTCCAATTTTTTGTTCTTCTCCCTAAAGTTGAAGGTGCAAAAAATCCAAATCAGTTCAGACCAATTGGATTAAGCAATGTTAGTTTTAAGATCTTTACTAAAGTGGTCACTAATAGAATGAGTAGTTTGATGTACAAATTGGTTTCTCTTCAACAAGTAGCTTACATCAAAGGAAGGAGTATTCATAAGCAAGTTCTCCTAGCTTCTGAGTAAGTGAAATGAAGAAAAAAAGAAGATGTGGAAATGTGGGGCTCAAGCTTGACATCTCTCAATCTTATGATTCTGTAAGTTGGAATTTTTTGTTTCAGGTTCTGCAAAAATGGTTTTTCTTATGCACTAGTGGAATAAGGACAGATTAGCACAATCACCCCATTCAATTATAGCACATCCGTGGACTGAAGTAGTCAAAGCCCAGCCACAAACTGTCTTTTTACGAAAGAAAATCCGGTAAAATCCCAAACCACGTCTTAAACTGTGCTAATGCTAGAGGTGTAGATTACCGAAGTACCCACACATTCTCTTCCAGCATAAGTACAGTTAGAAGATAAGATTCACTTTTTAATATTTTTCACACAGTAAAATAAAACCCGCGACTCGCTTTTATTTCCCTTTCTATTTCTACTCCAACACCAGCATCCAAAGAGAGTTTTATCTTCTCACTTCTTCTCTTTGTTCTTCCATTCTCTAATGAAGTCGTTTGTTTCCTTCCATTTCCATTCACGTTTCCCTTTCAGTAATCCCTCTAATCTCATCAATTCCATCTTTCATATTTCAGATCTATGAGTTTGAACCAAAGCTAGGGTTTTGTTCCTTAACAAAAATCATCCCCGTAAATGAGTTTTGACAATAGATCTACAATCAGTAGAGTATTCTCTACAAAACCATTTTATCTTTTACAAAAATCTTCAAGTATTAGCATCTTACCTCGATTTGAAGCATATTTCTTCGCACTGTACAAAAGTTTCAATAATGGTATCACAAACATAGGGGATTAATAACTCAGCCAGGAGAAAATCATCTCGCCGGATTTAGTCAATATTGAACCTCCAAGTTGTATATCTAAATTTAATTTCATTTAATTTTCGATTGATTCTATGAGTTTTTGTCTTCCTTTTTAGGGGTTTGTCGAAATCTCTAACTAGATCTAAGTAATTAATCATCTCACGGATGATTAGTGTTAACGCCGTTCATTTTAGGGTTTTTGATTCGATCTACATTTGTTTGGATTTTAATCTTCACTCAAAAGCTAAGGTGCGTCTTTGAATCAATGTTAGTTATGATCTAGGATTAGGTTTCTAGTAGTGATTTGATGATTTACTCTGATTTATTGTTGGATATCGAAGCTTACATTATTTTTCCCGCAGGTTAGAACAAGAATGATAGAAATGGTCTCTAGAGGCTTGGCGTCTTTGGAGGTATACTTTTATTATTCTTTGGAGGTATACTTTATCGAACTAATTATTTTCATGAAATGACATAGTTAAACTGCTATCTGCAGGTCTCACTTAAACATTCTGGACTATGTTCATGAGTAAATGATGCATAGTAAGGTCAACGAGCATGTTGCCATTAAGTAATTTCTAGTGTTAGTGTTATATGGAGATAAATTTTGTGTATATTCTTTATTATTGTAAGAAGTCCGTCTCTTCATTTTTTTTCTACCTATGTATGTAAGGCCCTTGATTAAGTCGCGGATATATATGTACCATGTGAAAGTGTCTGTTGCATTTGTTTTACTTCTATATGTCATTTAATATCAGCTTTCAGTTTTTTTAGAGCGCAATGGAAACTAGTTTTGATATCTGCTTGATATTATCTGATAGAACTCGCAATTAAAATATTAATTGAACCCTCTGCAAATGCTAATTAGTTGCTTCCTTTTGTATGTCTTCCGAGCTTTACGATCGCAAGTTTTTAGATGTTGTCCTATAAGAGTGGCATAAGACGATGGATGCCTACTGGGATTCGACAGGCTTATAAAATGGTGACATCCTTTTATTCCTCTATTACTTTCTAGTACCACTTTTGGTTGTTGTGGAAAGCTTAATAAGATATTGATATTTTTTCTTCTTCAGGGTCTCGTGAGTTCAGCACAAATGGTGAAGTATCTCGCAATGAATGCTAGGCCTACCACGACTAGATTTCTTTCTCGAAAACTTCCTCAAGTGATGTTCATTGGCAGGTAATTAACTAAGTGACATTATATGTTTAATGCATTGAGTTCATATACCGGGTAAATAAAAATGATGGGTCATGGCAGGTAGTTAACTGATCTTCTGTTCTTGTCGCCACTATCTGATCAACAAGTTTGGATGCGAGATAGTCCTCAGTTGATTCTTGCTAGAGCTAGGCTTGTAACTTAATCACACCCATTTTGTCCCAACTTGTCCAGGGAGTGGCCGCTTAGCATCTTGTACCCTGAAATTGTTGTCTGTCTTCCCAGTTGGCAACTGTCCATAACCAGAATTTGTAAATGCTTTCTATAGTGTCCAGTGTTTGTTATAATAGAAGTTTCAAGTGAGACAAAGTGGTGAAACATGTCGTTATGGTTGCGTACTATGGACATGATTGAACAAGATGGCTTACATATTATACCTATATTTGATTGTATTTCAATTTAATTAGTGGTCAAGCATGACTTCATAAGCACATACTTCAAGTCTTGTATGTCTCTGCACACCTAAAATAGCTTCAGAACTGTGTCCATGACACTTAATTTAACTGAAATGGTGCATCTTGTGTTATTGCAATAATTATGCCCTTACTCTGGAAATAAAAACTAATATATATATTTTTTTCTCTATCTATGTTATGTAACAATTGCAGAGACCCTAAAGCTTGGTAGAGGATAAAGAAGCTACGAAATGGTTTGGTTCAATTCAAATTCAGGCATCCAAAGTTTTTTGTCTTTTAAGTATTAGATGTATGACACAATAAGACTGAAAATATTTAGGTTTCGTTGTTGCAGAGTTTTCTTTCTATGATTTTGAACTTGTTTTAGTGAACTCTGTTATAATGTGCAATGAATGAAAATCAATTGTCAGGTTTTATATATGGAGTCAGCTCATTCAGAACGATTCCACTTGGAATCAGCTCGAGCAGATCTGCTGATTGATTCAGTGATTCAGCTGAGTCAGAACCACTGAATCAGAAATCAAATCTGTTGATTGAAGTTTTTTTTAATTATAAAAATAAAGTGAAAGCACAGCCTCTGACATTGCTTTAGAAGGACAGAACTAAACTGTACTATCTCTAGCTCAAATACAATCTGTGCTTTAGAAATAGCACAAAAAAGTTAGCACAGTTGGGAGAACAGTTGAAAACTGTACTATAAACGAAAATAGTACAGTTTATGGCAGAGATAAAACGGACGATTTCCACTAGTGATGATTGGTGTGAGTGGATTCATTCTTTATTCTTATCTGCCAAAATCTCTGTTATGGGCAATGGTGGACCATGTGGTTTCTTCTCTGTTGTTAGGGGTCTAAGGCAAGGTGACCCCTTATCACCAATTCTCTTTATTTATGGAAGATGTTCTCAGCAGAAATCTTGTTAATACCAAAATATCGACGACCACATGTCACCTATCTAGGACACGGGGCACGATATAATAGAGAAGACGGAGTACCAAGTCCATCCTCTACGCACTTTACCCCATCACGAGGGATGATGGGAACCGAGGGTCATGATACACCTACTCTAGGTAGGCCTGAGCATGGAGGACGCGTGTTGAAGCTGTTACCTCTCAACCCTACGCCGCGACAGAGGGATAGGAAAACGTGTCAATCACCAAGTGGATACCTAAGCGGCGAGAGTCACCAAAGGATTAGAACCAGCGCATCAGGAGCATCGACGAATTTGGACAGCGAAGATAGATTCGTCTAAGGAGGTGTCGACTCGGGATTGGGCAACCAAAGCGGTGCAAGGAATCCAGCTGTTGACAAACAACATCAAATGTAGAAGGAACCAAGAGTAGTGAAAACCAACTATCTCCATAAACTGCTATAAATACCCCACTCCACCGAGAGAGTAGGGGTCGAGGAAATTTAGGTGGATATGCTGAGGAAATACTCACTATCTTTTAGCCCACCAAGAATATTGTAATGAAGAACAGTGTGAATATGAGTATGAGATATAGTTTTCCCCGAGGATGTAGGCACGCGACGCGCTGAACCTCGTTATATTGGTGTATCATTTACTATTCCAGTGCTAATCACTCCGTGTGATTTGATCTCTCCCTAGTAGATATTATCTGATCAATCAGCTCCCAAAACAACGATGAACTCCTTGGACTTGCTATCTTATCCGTAAATAGCACTGGAGTGAGAGTTGTTGTATGATGCGATTATTAAGGTCGTTATAGTGTTTCTAAAAAGATAAGCAGCAGACTCCATTCTGCATCCTCTATGGTGGGCTGTTATAGTTGAAGGCGCCCAATTAAGTTTAGATACCTCTAGTGATATTTCCACCCTCGTGGATATGTCCGAGGTACTGCAGGACTAAGGCCACTCATCTAAACATCTTTACAGTTACACTATTTATTTTAGTTGATGTATGATATGGGAAAATTAGTATCAACAGTTTGGCGCTATAAACAGGGACCCGTGTCCTTGTATAATCACAGTAACGAAGTTTTCAGCATATTTCTCAGTTTTTATTGGTTATTCTCGCTATTTCAGTTCATTTCGAAAGTCCCCCAATAATCTTTGTTTTCCGATAAGATAGACATTTTTAAAAAACTAGATCTGTACCCTGAGGGACTCACACCATTTTTTAGTGGATAAAAGTGACCCAAAGGAGAGAAAATTTCTTAACCTGAAAAGTAACAAGCGAAAAAGAAAACAAGCAGAATCGCCTACGAAGTATGTTTTCATTCTATAAACAAAAGATTTGTTTTTAAACGTTTTCAGCAGATTTTGTTGTAGAATCCCAAGAGGATTCCCTATTCCTTTTACTTAAAAGACAAACCAACTTTATTTTCTAACACATACAGCAGTACGAGGAAACATTTCCTCCAAGGCATTATAAATTTCAGGGGTGTAGTAGAGATCTTGAAAAGCAAAGAGCAGGCACGGGAATCAAGAATCGTAAAGGGAGTAGCGTCAAGAGAAACGAGGCATCTCTGGAAGAAATCCCAGATCATGAAAGAATAAAGACTAAAAACGAGTTGATGAATCAGATGAAAGCTCTAAGCCAAGGGAGAACTCCGAGGCACGAAGATATGATCGTGGAGATAAGAGAGCCACGAGAAGGCCTGGAGGACGAAGGAATAACGGACGCCACTCCGTTAACGAAGAAAGCGGCCAGGAAACGGATGACGGGAGCGAAGAAAAGGTAATATCCCAAAAGAGACACGGAGAAAACCATAATATTATGAGCCACACGAAGGAGAAATGCCTAAGCGGCTTACATTGCTTAAAATCTGACGTGAGCAAGGCCCGGTGTTTACCTTGGAGGTAAAAATCCTTGGGGATACCAACGAAGGATAATTGATCGTAACTCGAAAAATAAATCAATCCCAAAAGGAGGAAGAGAGAGACGCACCACCGAACGGCTGCATAATCACCGCAAAAATGAAGAACAGGCGGACTGCAGAGAAGTACCAGTGAAGAACAAAGACGAAGAAGTGCAAAAGACAAAAGATTGGAGAAGGCACGAGCGACAAGAGAAGGAAAATTGAGGCATCATACACGGTCCTCACCCTGAAGCCATCCGAGATACTACGAAAGGAGGGTAATAGAAGAGACTTTTCTTGCCCCTCCACAAGGGGAGAGGAAAAGGAGGAGAAGACATTTCACAAAGATCGCTGTGAGTATCACCAGACACGGGGGCACGACACTAACCATTGTCAGCATCTACGTAGCACCATCAAAGGATACATAGGCCGAGGAAAATTTGGACAGTACGTGACTATCCCACGGAGATACTTTGTCCAAAGTATGGGCGAGAACTATCATGAAACAGGAGACGACATGATAAACTTATCCGCGCCGAAGGACATGGAGCACGAAGGAGATCAAACTAGTTCAGCACCACTAACCGTGACAATTACGATCCATGAACAGAGTACCACGAAGGTTCTCATCGAGGAAGGAAACACGCGCAATGTCTTATTTTACGAACAATTCCTACGAATGGGCCTCAGAGACGAGCATATGGGCCCAACAATGGCATATATCCATGATGCATATGGAATGACGATGGCGACTAAGGGAGAAATAACATTGCAGGTGAAGATTGGGCCTGTAAAGACCCGAACAAAGTTCATTATCATTGATTCACCAACCCCTTACCATGCGGTGTTGGGGGGAGGGTGGATCCACAAAATTGGCGGAGAAGTATCGAAATGCCGGCGGAACATGAATTTCAGACAACGTACGGAGAAATGAAAATTTGGGGAGAGACTTTGTTTTAATGCAGGAACCAAAAAGGAGCTTACAAGGAGTAAAAGGAGTCAGTAGCACGAAGCGCAATATGAATAATAAAAGGGCAGTGGTAAGGAGATCAAAACTACAACAAAGGGATATACCACGAAGATACAACGCTCGAACTACAATAATAGACATTTTTTTAGGGGTAATTGGAACACCATACAAAAAAAAAAAATAGCAAGAAGCGCAACAGAACAATTGGCATAGACAAGGAGCATACCTGCCGTACACAGGTCATCTTTAGGATCCTCATTAATATGTATGAGGCGAAATGTAAGAATCCCAATGATAGAGATACTCACACGTCGTAAACTGCGGGAAAGCCTATTTCCCGGACTGTTATCCTAGATCCCCTCTGGCCAAGGGTGGTCGACAGATAGGTCCAGTCCAAGAAAACATGGGTAAACACACTTACCTGAGGGGAGTAAAATCCTATCAATTTTGGGTAAACACGGAGAACATGCAAAAATACCAAGATACTGAAACAGACAAGTTATATAAGGAATGAGGGTGTCCTGGTGAGCGAGGCCATCCTCGTCACCCACACTCAACAAAAGTTCAAACAGAAAGGAGCGGAGCCATCTCCGTTCAATCAACAAAAAATCAAGGCATCTACGGTAGCAGCAAAATAGAAAAAACAAGTTAAGGATGAAGCCACCCTCGTCCCAAAAAGAGAAAATAAGAGTAATCGAGGCCATCCTCGTCATCATCAGTCAGAATAATAAAACAAACATCAAACATCCGGTACTTCATCACGGGGAAACCTCAATCCAAGATTCGGGTACGAAGCATTGAAGTGATCCTCGGCAGCCACAAATGTACTATTAATAAACTCAGTGGATTCCCGAGCATACTGGCGAATCCGATGTTCTGCACGGGCACCTGCTTGTTCAGCCACGTTTACTTCAAGAGTACTAAGTTGTTCACGAAGCCGGTTAGACTCATTCACCAAGGACTATTCACGAGTACCGAAGGAAGCAATGGTAGTATTCCTCTCAGTAACCAAGCCTTCAGCCGTTGCAACCCTCTGGGAGAGATCACCCACTTGGGTCTGCAACTTATGATTCTGCTCCTTCAAACCTGCAAGCAAAGATAAAAGTGAAAAAGCGAGGATACCGAGATATACAATCAACTTTTTGTTTTCGTGAACCTAGTTGATTATGGTTGTTTGAACGATCTCAAAAATCAATATTCAAACAACAACCTGAGTATAGTTCAAAGAATCGAAGCCTAACAAGAACGTAGTTCTTGTAGATCTCAATAGAGATGGATTCACTAAAAGGTTATGAATCAACAAACTTACAATTACTTCTATTATATAGATCAGAGACAATATAATGCGGAAAGGAAAAGTAATGCAAGCCACCAGAATTTTGTTAACGAGGAAACTGCAAACCTAGCAGAAAAATCCCGGGACCTCGTCCAGATGTGAACACCCTCAGTATGAACGGTATATAGACGCTAGCCTACTCTCAGACTTCGAACTGGACTGTATCGAGACTGAATTCACCCTACAAGCAATTCAGCTACCAATGTGCTCCTACGTCTCTTGGCTCCCGCAGTAGCCTATGTACTTGATTCCCCTAGCTGACGTCCTTTACAGGCCTAAGAGTTGCTCCACTTCCCTTCGTGAAGACTAGCGCTACCCTGCCTCTAACAGGACGCCTAAAAGTATCCAAGTAACCAAACAAGAATACGATTGTGATTTCCTTTAGACCTAAAGTCAAGGTTAATGGAAATCGATATGTTGAATAGGGCTTATTGATCTAGCCTAAACAACTTTACCTCCAAACGCGAGACGAACTTAGTATGAAACCTAGTTCGTGAATTTGCGTTTGGGAACTTCTAGGGTTTACGATACAAGATCTACCTTACGAAGTTTCTATCAAATCTTGGTCGTGATAAGATTGAAAGTATTCAATCGACCCAAGATACAGGATGGAATTTGACTTCCGACCTTTGCTTCACGATTCTCAAGTGAAGTCTTTCAATAGTCGTAGTCCAAAAGGACTTCGGGATGACGACCAACCTTTATGCAAGGATACACAGATGTGTAGAGGATTGAAATTGTATCTTGCAGAAGGTCGTCTATTTATAGTGATCACCAAGGGAGGCTTTGCTTAAAGTTTAAGCAACCTTGAGTAGGGCTCAAGCAAGTTCCGGAACTAGGAAAGTCCATAGCTTGATTACCCATTCTCAATCTTCTAAGAACTTTGGACTAAGCCAAAAGTTAAAGAAGACTCAACCTTGTTTGAAGGTCCGCGACTTCTAGTCCAGTGCTTGTTTGGACATCGCTCTTCTGGTCCAAATACTTAGTTTGAACATCGCTTGGATTAGGTTGTTGAATTTCATGGGGCAAGTCACGACAAGTCCGAGAACTAATCATGCCTATACCGAAAACTTCAAGATATGGAAGTTGGAAGTTTTCGCATGGCTTATATGAACGCGCTCACTGAGCAGTCAATAGAGTTCAAAAGAATTCAGGAGAATTCTTGAACTTGTATGTACGCGTTCATGAACGCGTTCATACAGACTTAGCTCGTTCTCTGAAATGCCAAAAGCAACACATGTACGCGTTCACCGTTGGGGTCATTTCAAGAGACAACTCAACATACTCTACCTATACATATTATCACAAGTGTGACAAATGCAAAGGAGAAAATCCTATAATACCTTCGGATCATATAAATAACATCATAGACTATTGGTATGATAGAAATGGTAAAAACGATACGGAAAGGAAAAACCTTTCTAACCTTCAGCGAGGACGTTATGATTTATCAAGTAGTAAGCTTCGGTCTTCGCCTTCATCAGTCTTCGTCTCGATTACCTAAAACTATCCTAATCCGAGGTTGTAGAGTAGACTTATCAAGGATTGTGTTTTTTTCTCATAAACTTGACAACTGACTTGAGATAGCAACATCAGTGGGTTCAAACGAGCAATGCTCTAACAAAAAGATGTTATAAGAATTCAACCAAGGACGAAAAGGAGAACAAGAAGACAATCATAGCACACACCCTAAGCTACCTTGGGCATGACTCTGGGATAATTCAAGATTATGCTCGGCATCAATACGTTGGTAATCAACCCGGGAGAATTCTTAGGCTAATTAATCATACTTATTTTCTATGGTATTTAGCGAAGACTGAAGCGATTCAACATCAGCTTTCAAAGAATGGTTAGCTACATAAAGGTTATGCACCCGTTTAGAATATTCCATAACAGCAGAAACCGAAGCACTAGCAGGCCGAGAAGATGAAGAGCCAGCCCCGTTCACTTTCTTTTCCAATTCTTCCACCTTAAGATACAATGAATTCCTCTCTGCAACATCCTTTGCCCATTTTTTCTGCAAATCCTCCAAGTCTTTTCGGGCATCAACATTTTATTTCAGTTGCAGAACGACACGATGCTTCATTGTATTGATATCCCCTCTCAACCTCACAATAAGTTCATCTCTTAACTTCAGAGAAGCCTGAAGATTATCTATTTCTGCCACCATGTTAGCTGCATGAAAGCGAGAAGTCTCCATCTTGGTTTCAAGACCGCGGTTAAGGGATAATTGCTTATCTTTCCTTATCTCAACATGCCAAAGATCACGACGAAATTTATCGCGCTCATCACAAAGGTCTTCAACGAAGAAAGAGGAGACGAGAACGAACATTCAATCCCAATGCAAGAACATACATACAAGCAAGACAAAGAAGTATAAACAGAAAAGAGAGAAATTAAGCTTACTTATAGATTTTTTAATCTCCTGGGTTAGCGCGGCATGAGCCGAGGTTCGAGCTTTCTGGGAAGTCTCCTTGTCAGCTTGGGCTTCACTCAAGTTCTTCTTCAAATCCACCAGCTCCTTCTCCAACTCCGTCACCCTCGAAGACGATATGTTACCTTGCTGAGAATACTGCAACTCGTTGCATCTCTTAGCAGCACTATCACGATCAGAAACAATCTGAGTAGCATAAGCTTCAAGTTGAGCACACTTAGCTGGATAAAACTCCAACAGCGGGGCAGCGCTTTGCACATATTGAGACAACTACGGGCAAAAAAGAAAAGGGTGAGACACAAGTTCGGGGAACGAAGAAAAATCATGTCAACATCAACAAGGGAAGAAACTCACCGCATACAAGTTCAACTCCGGGAGGGAGCCGGAACACTGCTTCAGTATCTCCTGGGCTTTCTCTAACGTAGGTATTTGACCAACAACAAGGGGATGAGAAGGGTCCAGAAAGCAATCCTGCATCTTTTCCTCTTGAGACTCCAAGGTCTTCTCCAATTGTGATTTCTCCTCGGGACCCACCAAAAATGCATTCGTAGAAGAAACATGCGACGAAGGTCTCAGACAGCGTGCAAACAACACCTCATCCGCCTCCATCAGAAGCGGGGATTTACCAGCCGAAGATACAGCCGTAGGGGCATGAGAAACTATCTTGGAAAACGAAGAAACACCCAAACCACCACTAAAGGGAGTAATAGGAACGACAGAGGAGGTGCTGGTGCTAAGCAACGGAGAAATACCAACTGGACCACGGGGGGTAGAACCCGTCCAAGATAGACGAGGAAGACCGGGCAGTTGAGAGCTAAACAACGGAGTATGTACCACACCAGAGGACGAAGCAAGCATACCAGCCAACAGAGTATGCTGCAAAGAACTACTTATACTTCTGTCAACTTTACTTTTCTTTTTCTCATTCTCAGAGGTTAGGTCAATAGGCTGATCAGCATTACCCGAAACAGTACCAACAAAAGCATCACCACTGCCCCCGACACTACCATCATTTTTTCGCTTCCTAGAATTCACATCAACATCCATATTCTCATCATAGGAGAACTTGGACGATGCACTTTCATCATCTTCATCACTGTCATTTTCATATTCTCCTTCAAAGACGACAGCAGTCGTTTTCCCCTTACCAGCACCATCAGCAAGATCATTCTCAAACAGCTCGTTGGGAGGGCTACCACCAGTACTTTGCTCTTCTTCTTCACCAACCTTCTTATTCAAAGAACGCTTCTTAGACTGCAGCACAATGTACATTTTTCAAAACGATGGCTTCGAGGGGAAAAACCACACAAATACAAAAAATCCAAAATCAAAACCATACCTTTGACAATGAAGCAGAGACATCATCCTTCCCCGAAGTATATACGTCATCTTTTCCAGCTTTAGCCTTCCTCTATCTAGGCACGGTAGCAGACTCCTTGTTAAACACCCAAGCAATGTAATTGCGATACTGTGGAAGAAGCTCAGACAAAGACCTCGGCACTCTATTCCCCGAAGCATCCATCTTAAAACCGGCAAACCAAGGGCCAACAAATTTCATAGGAGTTCGCATCCACCTTCGGTCATGATCAAGACGAATCCTTTCCTCCATCGGGAAGATATTCTTACTACCAGGGATCTTGGTACGATTAACACCATCACAGTCCACCAACAATGAAGGGAGTTTCGGAGTTTTAAGACGACGAGGGCTAACACACCACGACAAATAATTCGTGCCTTGAATAGCATCACCCCACTTCGCATTAAAATTGGCAGGAGTGTAGCGTGAAGGATCGTCATTAACATGAGGATTAAAAGGATTATAACAGCTTATTCTTGATTTACCTTTGCTACAAAGCCAGCACTCATGAAGAAGCCTAAGGAAGTTTCCACTATATTGAAAAATTCCTAGGATAAAGCTCTTTGAGGAAATTTGGCGGCCCGACAGCACGTCAAAGTAAAAGAGATCATCAGGGTTGAACAGGGGAAGAACCAAGCCAGCAACAAGTTGACCAACAGTAATGAGAAGGGTATTCTCGTCAAAGGGGAAACTGGAAACCATATGCTCGGTCAGAACGTTTGTTTCTCCGTAGTATTCAATCTCGAAACCGTCAAGAGAGTAGGTACTTTTGATCTCTTCGAGGGGAATATGACGATAACTCTCCGTGACCGAAGGTTCAAGCCTTGATACTTCGTAGTGGGGGGTACTAGTGTTAGTCACTTCAATCGAGGCCGTAGAGGACGAAGTGTCTGATTTAGACTTCGAAGCCTTGGATTTCCTTCTCGTCATGATTCCGAGAAGACAAGAGAAAGTAAAAATGCAGCAAAAAGCAAGAACAGCCATGGAAACCAAAGCAACTTCTATACGGAGAGAACAAAACAAATCAACAGCAAGCACAAACAATCACTACGGCAGATGAAAATAAACCAAGTAGCCAACAGTAGCAGTGATCGATGACGGCATACGAAGAAGAAGAAGAAGCAATATCATCGTAGGAGAAAAGGATGAGTCTGAGGAATTACCTGAAGAAGAAAGGCAAAAACTGCACCAAATGGAAGAGAACTCACCGGAGGGAAAGAGCAGAGATAAAAGAAGGAAATAAACCGACAGCAACAGAAGAAAAATAGATTTCTTACCAGAGGTAACAGAGAGAAGAAATAAAGAAGAAGAAGAAGTTAAACCAAGACCTATCTCTGGTACTTATAGCCTCGAGGAATGATTAGTAACTGACGCAGGATACGAGGGGAAATCTTGTACACGATCTAAGGTTGGGTCCACATAATAAAGACGTGGAAAAGTGGCGGCAGAAAGCGAAGGGTTTTCTTCAATAATTACCCTTGGTAATAACTGAAAGAAATGGGGCAAACTGTTAATACCAAAATATCGACGGCCACGTGTCACCTATCTAGGACCCGGGGCACGATATAATAGAGGAGACGGAGTACCAAATCCATCCTCCACGCACTTTACCCTATCACGAGGGATGATGGGAACCGAGGGTCATGATACACCTACTCTAGGTAGGCCTGAGCATGGAGGACGCGTGTTGAAGCTGTTACTTCTCAACCCTACGTCGCGACAGAGGGATAGGAAGACGTGTCGATCACCATGTGGATACCTAAGCGGTGATGAGTCACCAAAGGATAAGAACCAGCGCATCAGGAGCATCGAAGAAGTTGGACAGCGAAGATAGATTCGTCTAAAGAGGTGTCGACTCAGGATTGGGCAACCAAAGCGGTGCAAGGAATCCATCTGTTGACAAACGACATCAAATGTAGAAGGAACCAAGAGTAGTGAAAACCAACTATCTCCACAAACTGCTATAAATATCCCACTCCACTGAGAGAGTAGGGGTCGAGGAAATTTAGGTGGATATGCTGAGGAAATACTCACTATCTTTTAGCCC
>JAJJMA010216309.1:0-15783 GCA_023529015.1 Papaver nudicaule | reverse complement strand
TCTGAGAGTTTCGAAAATAGAAGGCAAGAGACATCTTCAAATTTTCTTAGAGTTTCGAAAATAGAAGGCAAGAGACATCTTCAAATTTTCTGAGAACGTAGACATAATAATAACAAAAGATTTTATTAATATTCCAGAGGCTGTACATGATTGTTTTCAAAAGTACTTAATACTATTTTATACATAGCATTACAAAGCTCTGAGAGACATCTCCCTGTATGGGCTTTGAGACTTCTTGAAGTATTTAGGGGTGATAGGGCTTGAGATATCTAGCGTTCCATGGCCTCTGA
The DNA here is from genome assembly GCA_023529015.1 of Papaver nudicaule. Classification (NCBI taxonomy): domain Eukaryota; kingdom Viridiplantae; phylum Streptophyta; class Magnoliopsida; order Ranunculales; family Papaveraceae; genus Papaver; species Papaver nudicaule. The sequence continues at coordinate 15,493 of JAJJMA010216309.1, read as the reverse complement.
GCTCCCCACTTTGAGATCCTACCAGCCCTTTCAGAGTTTCTCAGTACTGAATCGATGGGCAGTTTGGTGATCACAGTTATGGGGTGAGCGTGGAAGTATGTTCTCAATCTCTGAGAAGCAAATACCAGCGCCATAATTACCTGCTCAATCTTAGAGTAATTCTTTTCTGCAGGTCCCAGAGTTCTACTGATGAAGTAGATGGGCCTCTCCTCACCTTCCACTATGCGTAAGAGTACTGCACTGATAGAGTGGGAGGTGGCTGCTAGATAAACGTACAAGGGTTCATCCGGTTCAGGCTTTTGTAGCATAGGCATTGTTGCCAAATACTTTTTGACGTTGTAGAATGCCTCTTCACATTCCTTACTCCAGACCATCTTCTGGCCCTTCTTCAGGATGTTGAAAAAAATGTTTGAGTTTGTCGGAAGATCTTACAATGAATCTCCCCAATGCAGCCAATCTTCCATTCAACCTCTGGACGTCCTTCCGAGTTACAGGTGAGGGCATCTCCGTGATAGCTCTGACCTTCTCAGGGTCTACCTGTATACCCTCCTTTGTGACCATGTAGCCTAGGAACTTCCCAGAGGTGACTCCAAATGCACATTTGAGTGGATTAATCTTCATGCGAAATTTCCTCATCTGAGCGAAAATCTCTTTCAGATCTCTGACGTGATGTCTGGACTCTTTGCTTTTGACAAGCATGTCGTCTACATATACCTCCAGAGTTTTGTGAATCCAAGGTAAGAACATCTTGGACATCAGTCTCTGATAGGTGGCCCCTGCATTTTTGAGTCTGAATGGCATCTTTGTGTAACAGTACAGCCCATTGGGAGTGAAAATGCAGTATGCTCTTCATCTTCATGCGCCAGAGGGATTTGGTTATAGCCAGAATAACCATCCATGAATGATAACAGTTCGTTCCCAGAGGTAGCATCAACTAGTTGATCTATGCTCGGGAGTGGGAAGCTGTCTTTGGGGCATGCCTTATTTAGATCACTAAAATCTATGCATATTCGCACCCCTGCGTTGTTTTTCTTCGGGACCAGTACCATATTGGAAATCCATAGTGGGTACTGTACTTCCCGAATGACTCCTGCCATTTCCATCTTCTGAAGCTCCTTCTGGACTGCTTCCTGATATACTGGGGCGATCTTCCGGATTTTCTGCCTCACAGGTTTGATACCTGGATTGATTCGGAGATGACGATGGCTTATGTCTGTGGGGATTCCCAGATGTTTTAGGCATAATTCGGGGTCGATTCCCGGCATATCCTCCATCTTCCATGCAAACACATCGACATATCTCATAAATATCCCTACGAGTTCCTTTTCAATGTCTGGATCTATGAGGGTCCCAATTTTAACCATCTTTGGTGTGTCTGGGCCTCCGATATCCACTTCCTTTGTCGGCTCAGACGTGTAGAATACAGGCTTCTGGGGGCCTAATTCAGTCTGAGCCTTTGATTGCTATAACTTTCCAGAGGCATCAGCCATCTGGGCATCCTCTGAGACTTGGTGGACAGTTTTCTCCTTGAGTTTCTGGACCATTGATTCTAGGCAAGCTAGTCTAATGGCCTCCTCTTCTTCTCTGTCCCCAATTCCCTTGTTCTTGACGCATGATCCTCGCAGAGGTGGAACATTCGATGATTTCATCGATTTCCTTCTGGCATTCCTGCTCCAGAATCCTCTTCTTGATGTTTCTGGGAGTATTAACCTTTTCCACACAGTTTCTCACATCTACCTCTGAGCAGTATCTAGCTTCTCTGGGATCTCCCATAATCTCAGCTATTCCCTCTGGGGTGGGGAATCGTAGTCGTTGATGGTAAGTGGAGGCAACTCCCTTAATACCATGAATCCACCATCTGCCCATGATTGCAGAGTATGGTGAAACAACGTCAACTACACAGAATGTCGTAGAGGTAATAATTTTTCCAGCGTGTACTTCCAGAGTTATTTCTCCTTTGGGCTTAGTGGAAGAGCCATTGAATCCGTATACCATGTAGGTTGAGGGGATTAGGCATTCATCTTTCAGACCCATCTTCACGAATGTGCTGTAGAACAATATCTCCACGGAGCTTCCTCCATCCACCAGAATCTTTGGGATGCCCCACTGCCCGATCATCATGGTCACTACCAGAGGATCGTTGTGAGTCTTCCCATTGAGGGGTACCTCGGAGGCTGGGAATGAAAGTGGCTTTTTCATCCATTCCTCCATGGGGAGTTTCAGAGCCATACTGAATATCTCTTCCCCATCTGCATTTCTCTTATGGATTATCTCCAGAGAGTTTCGTCCTAGAGATGACTCTGAGGGCATCTCCATAGAATGGGTAATGGTGTTGCAGTTGAGATGTTGTGCCTCTCTGGGCATCTCAACCCTGAATATTTTTTCCACCGCCTTCTGGGCATTCCCAGAGTCTTTGGCGATGTACTTTTTTATCTCTCCACTGCTTACTAGTTTCTCCAGCTCTCTCCTTAAATGCCTTCATTTGTCGAGAGAGTGCCCATTCCATTCATGCAGCTCACAGTAATCTTTACCGTTCTTGCAGTAATCAGGTTGAATGCCCTTTCCAATTGGATCCTCAAGGGGGAGCTTGCCCTTGATTTCCTTGTAAATGGTGGACCTCGGAGTGTTGAACTTAGTGTAAGTGGCGTCGTCAAAATCCCGCTTTTTGTTGTCCTTAGCTGATCCTTTGCCTCTGAATTCTCTGGACTTGTTCCTCTTGATCTGGCAGGTAAGGACAGCACCAGGAGGCTGGGAGTGAGTGATTTGGGGTTGTGGTTCTACCACGTTTGCTCCTCTACTCGTGTTCCCAGAGAGCAACTTGTCGTAAGTGCCATCCTGCGTTTCCTCTAGCGCTATGAATTCTTCTTGTATTCTCCTGAGATCTCCCAGATTGTCTGGGGTTTCATTCCATAGCCTGACGAAGAGGGGATCAGTCTTGTTCAAAGAATTCTTGAAGCCAATGATAGCATAGGCGGCAGGGACCTTCCCAATCTCAACACATAGTTTCTTCCACCGGTCAACTAGGCTTCTGAGGGATTCTCCCCTCCTCTTTTGAGGACGAACAATCGCTCAATTCCGGGTTTGACCTTGTTGTTATGCATATAATTCTCTAAGAAGACCTCTTGGAGATGTGCGTACGACGTGATTTTTCCTTTTTCTAAGGAGTTAAACCAGGTCAGAGCTTCCTCTTTGAGGATCCCAGGAAAGAATTTACACATAACTCCTTGTCGATTTTGCCATGGCATTAGAGCCATTTCATAGTCCTTTATGTGTTGAATAGCATCACCCGTACCATCAAACTTGTTCTGGAAGTTCAATGTACATCGTTTGGGTATTCGGAGGGCATTGATCTCTGAGGTAAATGGTGAGCGCTTAGCATCTTCCATTACCTCTGCCAATCGATTCCCTTCCCTTTTGATGAACTTTGGTTGGTCCTCAATACTTGCTACTATAGCTTTCCTGAGATTAACCTATTCTTCCAGCTCCCGAATTTTCCTTTCTCGGGCCGCCAGGATGTCTTCCAGATATGGCTCTGCATAACCTCCCTCAGAATCGTCGTCCGAGGAGTCGTCCAAAATCACTTCTGAGACTAGATCATCTCTGGGCCTCTTATACTTCAAGTTTCTCCTATCTTCTTCCTCATCGTCCGAGGAATCAGATGAGTCACTATCAGTAATCACAACCCTTTCCTGCTTTAGCTTCTTGTTAGCCTCAGAAAGCTTAAGGATTTTTCTCCTCAGAGTTCTGATCTTGTTTTTTCGTGCTCTCCTGGTGTCCTCTGGGGCGGACTCTGGGACTCTGACCACAGATTTGCCCCTATCGGCACGAGTTGGCCTCACCCTCTGGGTGGTTTTGTCTGCTCCAGAGTGCCCATTTTCTCTGGAGGTTTTCCTCGCTCCTCTGGAAGGTTCACCCTTCTCTGAGGTATCTTGACGTCGTCTCCCTGAGACTCCTGTAACTACTCTGGAGGGTTCACCCTTCCCAGAGGTATCCTATCGACCTTTCTCTGGGACCTTCCCTCTGGGAAGTCCGTTTAGAGCGTCGATGATTTGAACGTTTCCCTCTAGAGATTCCTCAATAGAACTGTTTGTGTCTGTCGTGTGCAGATCCAAGTCCTCTTCTTCTCTCTGAGAGTCAACTTCCGCCCTCATAACCGTTACCTCGGAGGCAAGTTTTTTCTGAGGGGGCTTGGCGTGGTAAACCTCTGTCAAAGGTTTGGTTTTCACAGGCATGCCACTGGCAGTACCCTTCTTTCCTTGTGCCCCAGGTCCTTTCCCTGCAGTGTTGGTGGTCTTCCCCAGAACCCCATTACTGGAGCTCTGAGGCACCTTTGCAGCAAAGCCTGGAGGTGCACTTTCACCAGAGGCGACAGTATCCTCTGGGACTTCACGATCCATGTCCTGCAATCCACTTCTGGTTGTCCTCCTCGGAGGGTCCCTTCCAGAGTTTGTGCATGGTGCTCGCAGTCTTCATGATTCCTCATAAAAAACAAAAACCAAGGTTTAACCTTCTTGTCAGAGTATGACTCGACAAGTGCTAGTTGTAACCTGACAGTTTCAGAGATCCAAGATATCCGTACGCCTTTTCAAAACATTTTGATAACATTTAAGGAAAAGGACAAATAAATGATTGGTAAAGTTAAAACTGGTAATAAAGTTTGTTGGGTCATCAGGTTTTGTTTGAAAGTGAAGTCAGCAACGTCAGCGACACCATCACTTTTCAGAAAACCCTCTGCTCCTCCATTAATGGTGTTTTCTTGGCCAAAAAACCAAATCTGGGAGGATTCCAGTTTCAAAAATATCTGCTGTTGGAAGAAATCAACAACATGAGTTTTGTTTAACCTTTGAAAAACAAAATCTGGGTTCAAATATCTAACCTTTATGAAGATAAAAGTTAGGATTTTGCAAAAAAATCAAGTTTTTGTAAAGAAAATCAAGGATTTTTTACAAATAGTTCATAAAGAAGCAACTTTTAACTCTTAAAAGCATAAAAGGTCTCATCTTTGCTAAGAATACTAAGCTTTCCTGTGAGATCTATGAGATCCAGGAGCTTTTCTTCCTCACAGCAATGATCTGGTTAGGAGACAAATGAAAAACTTTAGAAATAGACTCGGAAGGATAAATCCTTTACCCAAATCCCTGTTTCTAGCGCCAAAATGTGAGTCTCAGAATCTCTGAGGCCACACCCAATGGTCTTAGATGAAGATCTACTCAAGAACACTTAAGCATAAATACATTTAAGTTATAGTCAAGAATCTAAAAGCAACCCAACATAAAGTAAATGTGAGAAAGTTAAAGAATCATGACACAAGCATGTTTTTTAACAAGGTTCTTCCTCACGGTGGAGGCTTACATCCTTGGTATTTCATTAATCATGAGTTTTGTTACAAGCCTCACCTACACTCAAGATTAACTAAGTTCTTCAAGCTTTTCCCAAGTCTTGAGCCGCTATCCAAGTCTTCAAGCTTTTCTCAAGTTCTCACTCCACAAATCACAAACCTAGCCTTAAGATTGTTCTCCTATGCTAGGGTTTCTATTGCGAGTTCTAACTTACCTACTAACTCTCAAGAGATGGGTATTTATAGACAAGAAGGTAAGGGAGTACATATTCCAGTATTACAAGGGCTATGGAAACTAAACTATTTCTATTTATTCCTCGAGATACGCAATCCCTTCTGGGAGTCCTCCTCTCTGGACGTTCGTCTCTGAGATACCCTCCAGAAGTGTGTTTGAGCCTTCCAGAGACACCGTACGGTCTCTGGTATCCGGTCCTCTAGTACGCCATCTCTAAGAATGTCCCTTGCAATGTACCTTCCAGAATATGACTCCTTTAGTTCTTCTCGTACCATGTCTTTTCGGAGAGTATTCTCTGAGGCCAGTCCCCAATGGAACCTTTCAGAGAATACCCTCAGTCTTGTAGCTTCCAGACTGTTTGACCGCATTCTCAGAGAAACCCTAGGTTTGACTGGTGCTAAACAACTGTATCCCTCTTTCTGACTTGGCATTTAATGTCTCTGTAGTACCCTCAACCTTACCCGTGCTTTAGCCTGTCGCACTTTACACGCGTCTCATCCTTGAGTGGGGTGCGATCAGTTACTTTTAGGGTTTATCCCATACCTCTCGGTGTATTCACTAACTTGCTACCGCCCTTAGGATGGTGACACGTGTCCATCAGATTTCTGGTACCTACAATATTGTTTTTGTTTATGACTTATGGGATAACTTTTAGTTCTAGGGTAAATAAAAACACTTCTGCATTTGGTATCTAAACACTCTGTAAACTACTTATAATCATCCAAAAGCCATGAATTGAGCAAGTTATCAAAAACTTTTTGACATCTAACCATAAAATACCAAATTGTTTGTTTTCTTAGGCTGAGTCTAGTGATCCTCCGATTCACCCTTCAAGTTTAAGATCCATGTGATGTGACTATAGAAGGAGGTTCAAGAGAAAAGCATGACATGCATGGTTTAACACAAAAGATTTCATCCTTTGATCTTCAATGGCGGGCCAGCCACTCAATCAATCAGTGGACAAAAATCATTTCCGATAGATGGTTCAAGGCAAAAGCAATTTTTTCTCACATAATTCAAAGTTTGACTCAAGCTTCCCCTTAAAACCAACTTGAAGATAGGGAAAAAGCCACAACTTTTAAAGTTGTAATCTTAAACTCAACCTTGTCTTGCCAAGTAAGAACAAGTCCCATAGAAGGAAGTTAAACATAAACTTTGAAGGTCCTACATTTAACTATTATAAAGGGAACATCTCCTATGAACAGTGCTTGAAGCTGTAAATTTTGGTTTTCCAAATCTGCCCTTATTTCATCTTTTCCTTGCAAATAGTATATAAATAAATGAAGGGTATTAACGTAATTTTATTTATAAAATTGTTAAAATTCAATTCATCCCTATTTTTATTTTCCGATATATGGCACTTCTCTACTGAGCTTTCCGAATTTGCTCCAACATACCAATTGTTTTTTTTTTTCTTTTTCGCACATATAGTCTGCAACATTGGTATGCTTGGATGAAGAGGTTAGTTGATGATTCGGCAGGCGCATTGCGCATGCCTAGCGAACTAGTGGATAGACAAATGAAACCTGCTACGATATGAATATGTAATAACGACTAATATTATCCGAGTGACCGCCGACAACTATACATAATAGTTGTTGGGTAATGGTTATATCCAACTCATTCACTTATATAACCTACGACTAATTTTTTTGGCTAATTCTCATAATTAATTAACACCTCTGTTACATGTTATCTGATTTCACACAAAAAAAAAAACTTATTTCTCCGATGATTTATTTAATTTTGTTGTAATCAGTCTAATTTTTACGATGGATCGGTGCTAAGGAAATGGATATGTAACAGTGTAAAATCCCTTACCAAAATGTAGACAACGACAAGTACAGGTTGTCCCACAGAGAGTGCTAAAGATACTGGTGTAGAATTAAATAATTAATCAAGATGAAAATATGTAGAATAACCAAGACGAAAAGTATGTCAAGGTTTCAGAAATCCACAGTAAAGTCGAATTAATTGTATCCTCTCACAAAAGTCTTGTAATTCCAAAAAGATATGTTTGGTCTAGACCCAAAAATTAGATATCCAGAGTGCTCAGTATACATGGCATAAAGAGTCAGAGAATCATCATAAAACGATAATAAACAAGGTCGAAGAATGGTTTCGTTGATTACCGAACTATGAGACATACTTGGCATAAAACATGATGGAATTTAAACGAAGAACCATCAAAGGAGACACTCAAACAAATATTATTAAGCACAAAGTATAGACTTCATTCAAGAACACAAGAAAACTGACATTCACAACTTCGTCTCTAGCCCTAACAAGAAATCTAGCAAATTATGGGTTTCTCAAAAGCCATGGAAATATGAGAAGAAAACAATGTATAAAACCTAGTTTTCCCCCATGGGGGTCTCCCTTTCGCTGCTGGTTTAGCCCTCTTTTTATACGCCTCAGAAATAATCCACCGACTTTCCTTTTTCTCCACAACTGTCACACAATTTAGTAGCTCACGTCAGCACCTTGGTCCCCTTTTAGATTGAGCCCACCACAACAATACTCCATAAGCCACTAATTCTTACCTCCAACAACCACTATTCTTATATGACCGACAGTAACATCCAAAGCTGCATATCTATAGTTGCCAACCATACAACATCAGCAGCCATTTTTCCTTGTAATGTAGCTTCATAGTTGTCAATTCGAATCCAGTTCGAACTCTAAAGAAGCCATTCATCTTTACTATCAAATTTTCTAACCTGAACCCACGAGCCATGTCTAGCAGAGACAAAAAACTGGTTTATGAACTGGGCAGTCGGGATTTAATACAAACACCTTGCATGCGTGTTTATGTTGATATTATATGAACCTGTTCTTCATTTTTCAGCCCATGATTCATTCCTTCCCTGCAAATTTCGCAATTCAACAACAACCCACCATTTATAATCAGTCAGTACTCGATTACACTCATTTATCTCGTCCATTTGCTTCCAAATCAACGTCATTAAACCCCAATTTTCATCTTCTTTTCTGCCAACTTTTTGTTCACAGAAGACCAACTTTAATAACCCATTCTTTCGTCCCTTCTTCTCTTCATAATTCATTGTTGTCTTAGCAATCAACCCATATACTAACGTTCCACTGAATTTGTACCAAGTCTCACCTTATATCTCAACTTCTATATCACTTCAAAACCCTTGGAATTCAACCCTCGAGACATGGCACTAAGAAGTGATTTCTTCCTTGTTTGCTTTCGGTCAAAACTGACCACCAGACCAATACAAATCCTGTGTTCTTTCTTCTCTTCGAAAAATCTTCTCGTAACCCATGGCAAACTTCAATCGGACCCTTAGCTTGGTCTGGGCATCCTTGTTTGCGACTGAACAGAAAACCTGACTGACGCAAATGCGTCTGTTTTGAAAGAAAGAAGGGGGTGGCCCTTATCGAGCAGCCTGGATCTTAATAACAAGGCTGCCCTAATACATCCTTTAGAGCTCAGCTTGGTTGTCTCCAGTAATTTCATAAATTCCTTTGTATAGAGTGGTTGCTCCCATAACTTCAGTAAACTCAGCTGTGTCCGCCTGGAGTAATTCTTGTTCTTTAGCTTCTTTTTGCCTTCTTTCTTATCGTATCGTCGGATGTACTTGTATTTCTTGTAAAACGCTTAAATAGATATTATTAATCAAATATCGAGTTCCCGCTAATGCAAATATGAGTCTTTAATGTAATATTTATGAGCTTATCCCACCCCACACTTATATTTTGCTTGTCCTTGAGCAAACAAAAAAAAATATATAAAAAAATTCCAACTCAGTTTCGTCGAGTATGCGATTGCATTGAACATGTGCAACAAGCCTTTGAACCCAAATACGTCTATAAAGGACGAGTTATAGTCTCGTGAGGGCTTACAAGAGGTATTCTCACAAAACCTTAATCCAATATCCAATGATTCTCCATATATCAACAATCGAAAAAGTTGTGGATCCACCCACAAAAAGAAATATAAAACCAACAGCAGTTTCGTACCTTTGATGTGATAAATCGTGGAAACTTTCAAAACACAAGAGAAACCACCACACTTAGATTCTGCTACACTTGGAAGTGGATATAGAACATTTTATAGAGATTCTCTTAGACAAGGAGATGTATCGCTTGATTCAACATGCACGGTATTGATAATAGAAAAATTCTTCGGATATGAAAGTTTGGGAGGATCATCATTAAATAGAGATTCATTAAAAGGGCTAGACAAACCTTCCACGATCTCGCATCACCGGATCCTCAGCAACCTTGAAAAACTCTAATGAAGTACTTATATCACTTGTAACAAATTTGACAATCAAACTTCTCATAAACTGTTCTTCGTCAGTTTCTGCTTCAAATAGAATCTCAGCATTAACATCACTAGTGTGGTCTTCAAAAAGCTCAAATTGTTCTTCCTCTATATTATCTTTCTCACACAAGAGTCTTTCCTCTTCCAATTGTTCAAACATATGACTCACTTGTTTCTCTAAATTTTGTATAGATGCTTGGGTGGTCTGCATAAACAATAAAAGAGTTTCTTCCAAACTACGAAGTCTAGGTTTGGACACATCATTAGTCACCGAATTCTGAGATTGCTCATCTACTTCATATAAATAATTATCCTCGTAATATTGGGTTTGGTACTCATGTGAATAATCTTCCGATTCGAAATAACCTTGATCAGAATTTCCATACCTGAGAGGATTTTGTTCCAGAATTTCCTTATACCGTGAACCATACATATACTCCCCCAATGATTGTTTCAACGATGAATCATCTCGATAAAATCCATCACAGCAAATTTTCTACTAGTGTATCTTCAAGCCACTTCCCGGCAACGGCGCTAAAAACGTGATCTGTCGGAAAACCGACTATTGTAATACCGCAAGTGCGCGGTGTCGAGATGTAGACAACGACAAGTACAGGTTGTCCCACAAAGAGTGCTAAAAATACTGGTGTAAAATTAAATAATTAATCAAGATGAAAATATGTGGAATAACCAAGATGAAAAGTATGTCAGGGTTTTAGAAATCCATTGTAAAGTTGAATTAATTGTATCCTCTCATAAAAGCCTTTGTAACTCCAAAAAGATATGTTTGGTCTAGATCCAAAAATTAGATATCCGGAGTGCTCAGTATACATGGCATAAAGAGTCAGGGAATAATCATTAAACGATAATAAACAAGGTCGAAGAATGGTTTCGTTGATTACCGAACTATGAGATATACTTGGCATAAAACATGGGGATTTAAACGAAGAACCATTAGTGGAGACACTCAAACAAATATTTATTAATCACAAAGTATAGACTTCATTCAAGAACACAAGAAAACCTACATTCACAACTTCATCCCTATCCCTGATAAGGTATCTAGAAAATTATGGGTTTCTCAAAAGCCATGAAAAATATGAGAAAAAAACAAAGCATAAACCCTAGTTTTCCCTTATGGGGGTCTCCCTCTCGCTGCTGGTTTAGCCCTCATTTTATACGCCTCAGAAATAATCCACCGACTTCCATTTTTCTCCACAATTGTCGCACAATTTAGTATCTCACGTCCAACACCTTGATCCCCTTTTAGATTGAGCCCACCACAGCAATACTCCATAAGCCCACTAATTCTTCCGTCCAGCGGCCACTATTCTTCTATGACCGACAGTACAACCAAAGATTCATATTTGTACTCGCTAACCACACAACATCAACACTCATTTTTCCTTGTAATGTAACTTCCTAGTTGCCAATTCGAATCCAGCTCGAACTCTAAAGAAGCCATTCATCTTTACTATCAAATTTCGTCTAACCTGAACCCACGAGCCATGTCTAGCAGAGACAGACTCTGGTTTATGAACTGGGCAGTCGGGCTTTAATACAAACACCTTGCCTGCGTGTTTATGTTGATATTATATGAACCTGCTCTTCATTTTCAGCCCATGATTCATTCCTTCCCTGCAAAGATTTTGCAATTCAACAACAACCCACCATTTATAATCAGTCATCACTCGATTACAATCATTTATCTCGTCCATTTACTTACAAATCAACGTCATTAAACCCCAATTTCCATCTTATTTTATGCTGAATTTTTGTTCACAGAAGTCCAACTTCAATAACCCATTCTTCCATTCCTTTTTCGCTTCATAATCCATTGTTGTCTTAGCAATAAACCCATAACTAACCTTCAACTGAATTTGTACCAAGTCTCACCTTATATCTCAATTTCTATATCACTTCAAAACCCTTGAAATTCAACCATCGAGACACGGCACTAAGAAGCGATTTCTTACCTGTTTTTTTTATGTCAAACTGACCACCAGACCAATACAACCCTGTGTTCTTTCTTCTCTTCGGAAAATCTTCTCAAACCCATGGCAAACTTCAATCGGACCCTTAGCTTGGTCTGGGCATCCTTGTTTACGACTGAACAGAAAACCTGACTGACGCAGATGCGTCTGTTTTGAAACAAAGAAGGGGGTGGCCCTTATTGAGCGGTATGGATCTTAATAACAAGGCTACCCTAATACATCCTTTAGAGCTCAGCTTGGATGTCTCCAGTAATTTCATAAATTCCTTTTTATAGAGTGGTTGCTCCCATAACTTCAGTAGAACTCAGTTGTGCGCGCCTTTGGTAATTCTTGTTCTTTAGCTTCTTTTTGCCTTCTTTCAAGTCATCGTCGGATGTAATTATATTTCTTGTAAAACGCTTAAAGCGATATTATTAATCAAATATAGAATTCTCGCTAGTGAAAATATGAGTGTTCAATGTAATATTTATGATCTTATCAACCCCTCACAATTGAGGGGTCTCTCGTCTTATATAGGCGAGTTACATATTGGGTTACAGCTAACAATGAAAACGACTTCTCTGACAAATATTTGTCCTTCTTCACTAAAGTATTACATCGGCGACCTTCATCCTCTCTATATTAGTTCTCCGAGTACAACCTTGGTTGGATAAGGATTGTTGACGCAGCTTCCACTTTGTCAACGAGTCAACTCTAACAATATATTTGCTTAAACTTCTTTTAAATGCTCAAATACTTCTCAACTACCACACAAAGACGTGTCCTTTACTCGATGACTTCATATCGTCATTATGTTCTTCCCATAGCATCGCTGATCCTGTTAGGGCATTGTCCGGTCAAACCCACTAGCGTTGGTATGTCAAGCTAGTTGTCAGTTTTAGGTGTCAAAACTCAATTCTTGATTTAGCCTACTAGAGTTTAGATTTCGGAATTGGGATATAGACAAAGTAGTAGAGACCTTGAAGACGAAGACTGTGAAGACAAAGAAGACATCAATTATTCTTCATCGATAAAAGGTTAGTAGGAGTTATGACTTTATGGATATTCTTCTATTTCTACTTTCTTTATTCTTTCGAAATAGTCGACTACTTTAGTAGTGATAATAGCGATTGAGATCGTATTCTTGTGTAACGTGGCCTTGTGTCATGACCAGTATTTGATCCCACAAATTACTGTGAGTACAAGAATGTATGAGACAGATTCGGTGCCATGTGTCCATTACAATGGTTTGCTTGCAAACTGTTAGTTGGATATGGGTGAATCTAAAGGAGTACTCTTGAGCAAAGAGTCCATGGATCACAGCTGAGGACGTTCTCACGTCTAAGTTCTGGCTCAGCCCAGTACTTCCAGCGGAATCCAGATTTGACGAAATCTGACAGGTGGACGGTTCCCGAACCGGTTCGCAAACCAGAAACTCGGAATTCTTCTGAGTTCGAATGGCTGAACATTTTGCGAACCAGTACGCGAACCTTAATGTCGGTCATTCTGCCTGGTGTCGGATTTAGTGAATATTCTCCTAGAATTTCACTCTGAGTCAAATTCCAAAACTCCTTTATCTCTTAGATGGACTTGGTTATACAGAATATCTTTTGTGTTCCATCTAACGATCCTCAATGAGTCAATAAGATAAGATTATCTCTGGTCTGTTGGATTTCTATAGTGTTTTTGAGCTAACAAAACACTTGGCAGATAACTCTAAAAAGAATTCCAATTGAGATTAATCTCTATTACTTGGTTGCCAAGTTTAGGGTTTCCCTAACTTGTGGGACAAGTAATTGATTGCTTTATTCCAAAGCAACCTATCTTATTGAGTGCTATAAATAGAGGTGTCTACGGACAAATACCTCAAGCATCAAGCATACGTGAAGGTCCTTAGGGAAGGTAGCGTAAACTCTTTTCACTTAGGTGAATGCTTGTTGTGGTATAGTCATCCTCTATAGGTTGCAGATCCTCTGGGAACTCCCTACGACTATAAAGACTTCTCTTGAGAGTTGGGAAGCACAGGTAGGAGATTGAAACCATCTTTGGTTGAAATCGGATTAACCTGTAACCTTGGTAACCAGATCACATTCTTGTCTATTCTAAAGTCCGTCTCTTCTGATATACGACTATTCAAGAACTGATACGTTACTCAACAAGGTTGGAAAGGTAGCAACGCACGGCTGCACTCGGTGTTGTAAGACCTAGTTGGCTCCAGTTATACAAGTTCCTTAAGTGATTCTTCGTGTATAACTGAGGTAGATTCGAATTGGGCATTGCTTACTTGGTTTGCGTGTCAGCCCCGGTTCAAGAAGTAGATTTCCGTATGACCTGGATTTAACAATCCGAAGGAAGTCATCTTATGTATGGTAAACTGATAGAGGACAGTTACACCATACGTCAACAGTTTGGTTGAAAAGCCAGTATTGCTGACACAAGCCTTTGACAGCGGTCAAAGCAACTCCTAGGCCTGTAAAGGACATCAGCTGGGGGAATCAAGTGCGTGACGATCTGTGGGGGATCTAGAGACGTAAGGAAGGCGACAGTAGCCAATTCGCTTGGAGGGCTTGAGTTGGTCTCTGCTACATCCCAGACCGAAGTCTTATAGTAGACTAGTGTTTGTAGTCAGTTTGTACTGGCCGGTGTTCAAACTGGACGAGGTCCCGAGGTATTTCTGCAAGGCAGTTTCCTCGTTAAAAAAAATCTCTGGTGTCTTGTGTGCTTTTACTTTCCGCATTATAACTCTGATTTATAATTAAAGCACCAAGTAGTACGTTATCCAATAACCGTTGAGTTTAACTCCGAAGTCCCAACTTTGTTGAGTTGATCCCCAAGATCACAACTCCGGTTATCTAGGTTTGGATATTGATTTTTGAGATCGTCTAAACCTAAACCATAAGACTCACGAGCCAAAACGAAAAGTTGGTAGTATTTCGGTACCCCTCCTTTTTCAGATCCCCTCTTCGTTGTGACGTACATCTGCCTTCTCTATTCAACTCTCGTGTAGGCTATCTTCAGTGATTTTGTGTTTTTCAGTTGTAGTCTTCTTATGTAACTTCACCTCTAAGATGATTTTATGGGGTGAAGGTATTTTCTTCTCTCAGGTTTTGCCTCTTTCACCTCAAAGAGCTTTGATCCCCAGGGATGAAATTTCTCCATTCGTCGAAATACCAGAGCCACGTGCCCTACTCTTCGCTCTTTTCACCACGTTATGTGTATGCCATAACTCCCCTCGCTTTTGACCTGATGGCCGGAAGCACTGGTTCCTCTTCCTTTTCCACTATAAATTCAATCTTCTCTTTCTACTTCAGATCTATCTTCACAAATCTTCGAAAATGTATCTCTATCACTTCTAACAAATCTTTTAAAACCTTAACCTTCTGAAAAAGCGGGGATACCGAGTGTTTTTACCTGCAAAAACAATGTACCGTCTCTGGGTACTTTCGTAGTGCTCGGAGATCAAAGTCGAACAAGACAAGCCTAAACCAAGGATGGCCGTTCCCGTCTTGCTTCGGTCACAGAGAGGATAGAGGTTGGTCTAGGGAGGGACACAGCGAAGAAACTTGAGATCAGGATGTGTTTTGGGTGTGAGAGTTCAAGATCCCTGTCGTGAAGTCGACTGGAAATCTCCAAGGCTAGAACGTGTTTCGATT
>JAJJMA010216300.1:0-16397 GCA_023529015.1 Papaver nudicaule | reverse complement strand
AGTGCAACTTCACTTTCTTCATCATCTGAGCAGTAGATATCAGATGAATCATCAAGTATAGCAGCAAGGGCTTTGCTCCCAGTATATTTCTTTAGATTGAAGCATTCTTCAACAAAGTGGCCAAATCCCTTGCATTTATATCATTATGGCATGTCATCATCATTTCCCCTTTCTCTTTTATTCCCTTATTTATGAGGGAATTTATCATGAGGCTTGGGAGATGATGTTGGGGTTTTCTTAATGAATCGTTTATTCTTCTTCTTTAGAAGATCTCTAAACTGACGCGTGATCAGTGACACAGTTGTATCAAGTTCATCATTAGATTCATCATCCCCACTATGATTGTCGGATGTGGTGTTCCGAGTACACTCTTCGTTAACAATTTTTTTTCAGTAGCTTTAAAACCACTGTTTTTAGGATTACTTTGCTCATGATCGAAAAATTTTAAGTTAACAACAAGGTCACTTCTTGTTATCGTTAAGCCGAGTACTTCTTGGATGACATGTTTCTTTGACTAGTATTTTGAGGGCAATGACCTCAGAATTTTGCACACAATGTCCCTTTCCGAAATATTTTTTCCTAAGGTGTGACACGCATTCACTATTTCAGACAATTTGTGATTAAATTCTGAAGGCATCATCCTCAAGCATTCGAAGGTTTTCCCAGTTAGACATAAGGATTTGAAGCCTTGCCTCTTTTTTCAGCTGTATTTCCTTAATCTTTCCCAAGCCTATTGAGAGGTTTCACATGTGGCCACGTGATGGAAAAGATCAGGTGATACTGCATGAATGATAACGTTAAGCCCATCATAGTTTTGCTTAGCGGCAAGATTTTCCACCTCACCATAAGCCGCAATGTCTTTGGGGACAAACTCACCCTCAACCAGAATAGTTGGTGGTGTGTATCCTCTTTCGACATAAACCCAAGTTTTGAAATCTCGAGCTTGCAAAAACGATCTCATTGTCTTCCACCATATGTAATCAGTGCCATCAAACTTTAGTGGTACGTTACAAGCTCTTATGCTTTGTTTCATAATTCACGAGCCCCGATAAACACAGACAGTTACGCCTTTTAATGTGTTTACCGGCTCTGATACTAATTGAAAAGTAGGTGTACGAGTAGAAAATCTGCATAGGTACTCTTGGTACCAAATCCATCAGATCTACTCGCACATACAGTATTTATTTGTGGTTTGCAGTCCGAAGACAGATAGAACAGCATCGAGGATGCTATGAACAATAATTCAAGGCTAAGCAAAGCAAAAAGGATTAAATAAAGATGACTTTCTGTGTATTACTAATGCTGAGATTACAAGAATTAAACCCTAAGGAACCAGAGGAGATTACCAACCTAATCTCTCTCTTGCTACTTAGGCTCAACCAAACAAGAATCCAACCCTTACAACGTTTTCCAAGCTCGCCTTATATAGGCCGAGCTTGGGTGGTTTACAGCTAATAAAGACAAAGGACTCAATCGTGGTGGTGTCAGTTTCTGTCGAGTAAGGCGGTTTACACTCCGAGGCTGAATCCTGGGCTTCGGTCCTTTGGAGTGGTCCGAATCTTTTCCACTCCGAGTCTTTACTTCGCTCAAGTGCAACTTCCCTTCCTTCATCAGTCCGAATCATCGCTGCGTAATTCCTTTGGTGTAGTTTTACTTCCTGGATGCGAGACACGTGGTCCGAGGGGTTTTTACCCCCTACAGTAGGGGTACCGAAATACAACCAACTTTTCGTTTGGTCTCGTGAGTCTTATGGTAAGATATGGGCGATCTCAAAAATCAATACCCAAATCTGTGATAACCTGAGTAGGATCACAAGTAATCAGTCCCGACGCGAGACAAGTCTTGGTGAATCCATCAAAAGGATTGAGGAGTAACTACAAGTTATAATAACATACTACTTGTGTTTGCTTTAATTATATAATCAAAGATATAACGTGGAAAGTAAAGCACACAATACACCATAGATTTTTTTAACGAGGAAACTACAATCCAATAGAAAAATTCTGGGACCTCGTCCAGATTAAACACCGCACAGTACTAACTGTCTACAAACGCTAGCCTACTATAAGACTTCGGCCTGGGATGTAGCAGAAACCAGTTCCAACCCTCTAAGTGAATTAGCTACTATCACACTCCTTACGTCTCTTGGATCCCGCAAGAACATATGCACTCGATTCCCCTATCTGACGTCCTTCACAGGCCTAGGAATTGCTTTAACCGTTGTTAAAGGCTTTTTGATAACTTCGACTTTGCAACCTCTGTTACCAGGTGTAGTTTCGAACTGTCATCGTCACTTTAACATATTAAAGTGACTTCCTTTGGATTTCTCCAGGTCATACGGAAATCTACTTACAAGCATTGGCTGACAAGTAAACTATGCCCAACTTGTCTTTACCTCAGCTGTGAAAAGAATCACTTAAGAAACTTACATAACCAGAGCTAACTAGGTCTTTCAAACACGAACGTGCAGCCGTATGCTGCTTCAGTTAAAACATGTGGGTGTCATATTTCATATGTACCCTAAAGACCAGCACAACACCTTAGAGCCCACCGCTAGATGATATAAGACAGCATAAGACCGGCGGACCCCTTCTGCGGAGTACCTATGTAAGCGTAGGAGGAATGGTCCTACGCGCCTCATAGCTCCGCAAGGAAGGTCTGAGTGTAACCGCCATAGTCTGTAGAGTAATACATCCAGCTCAGTAGTATTGGATCACTGGGGGTCTGTCCTCAGTGATCCTTATAAATACAAGACCACTTCTTGAGGGGATAAGATGGATCAGATGATCATTTCTAATACCATTGCTACTTTCTCTATCTTGTCTTGGTCTCTAGAGGCTAGTCCGGTGTACCATTGGTGCTGTTCAGGCCTTGTGCGGAACCACCATTGGGGGCTAGTGTCCGTTAGTGCTCATGAGTAGCAAGAGCTCGGGGTAGTTGAGCCTCGTAAATTTCTAGCAGCTACATTTTAACGCCGACCAAGGGGATTCGACTTACCTTCTGCAATCGGGAATTCATCGTTTTTTCTTGGCCGTTTTTCGCTTTTCGTCGAGTTCTTATAGTTTATCTTTCGGATCTTTACTTTCAGTTCTTAACTTCCTGCAACCGTTATTTCCAGTTATTTACATTCAGTCATTTACTTTCAGCACCTTTACTGCTTTCCTTCAACATCTTGTGAAATCGATGTACTGAGTTCTCTCCTCAGATATACACATCCCTTTCCAAACAAGAACTTGTCCACTTTTACATACCTGCATATTTACATTCCTGCAATTTACTTTCTGCACATTTACTGCTTTCATATAAACTGCCTTCACTATACAAGATTTGACCACCTTTTCTTATTTTTACGACCAACCCCGCCTGATCACGGTGAGAGAAGTTGTGCTGAGTTCTCTTCGCAGACATACACACTCGTTAAAAATTCAACCACAGATCACAGAGAAAGTTTGCCTAGAAGAAAAAAAAGAAAGAAAAGATTTTTCAAAACTGTCAAGTCACTTTCAGTAATAACGCCCATTCTTTTTTCTATTACAAGCGCGGTAGTCATCCGCAGATAAGAAAGAAACGTAGATCTGCTAACTCATAACATCATCTTGCGAACCAAGTCTGATTAAGTATTGGAATACTCTGAGAATCACCCACCCAAAAACCTTCACCAAGAAAATCACAAAACTAGGAAATCCAAACTGCGCGTTCGAAGCTACGCTGAAAACCGCTGGGAGAATTTCATAGAAGCCAGTGAGAGTTTTTCTAGCTTCACATTCAACCAAATGTGTGTTTCAAGCGGCCGAGTTTTGATCACTAAACTTGACAACTAAGCTTGACATACCAACACTTAGTGAGGTTGATCGAGACATGCTCCAATAGACTCCGTGACTTATATTATACTGGACGTACAGGTGCAGGCCGATCCTCGAGAGCATATACAATATGGTACCCACAAAAATCTTAGAAAGAGTTCTTGAGGTGGATAGAGAATGTCATCAACGTCTGGATGCTACTGGTACTATGGGTTATTCTCCTCATTTGAAAATGGTTGTCGTAATGAAATGTTTGCGCAAAAGTACTTTTGGTGATAGTATGATAACTACTGTCGAATGGGAGCAACAACAATATACTATTACTTGAAGAAATTTTGCTGCACAATTTACTCTTTTGGGGAAAGTACTCGCGAGATCCCAGTGAAAAAAGATGTGAAAAGATCACTAAAAGAGAATGCTGATAGAGGGTTTTCTAGAATGCTTTGTAGTGTGGATTGTATGCAATGGCCATGGGAGAATTGTCCTGTAGCTAGGCTAGGAACCTATCAAGAGAAAGAGAAAGAGAGTTCTTTGATGTTGACGGGGTATACACACTTGAGATTGAATTAGATGGGGGGGACTTGATGATTGAGTAGCTAACCCTCGATTTGGCGTTAGAAGAGGAGAACATAATCATTGAGTTGATGTAGATTGACTTGGACTTATTATTCTTCTATCGATCGAGTTGATGTAGTATATGTAGGGGTGCACAAACCCGGCCTCACCCGCCGGCCCGACCCAAACCCGCCGGTTTTTACCCGCAACCGACCCCACCCGTTGATGTATGGGTCGACTATGACTTTGTGTTTTTTATACCCGCCATAATTGGGTCGGTTGCGGGTGAAGGTAAAAAATACCCAACCCCACCCGCCTACCCGCCCAAATATATGATAAGTATTTTAGAGCCGTTGATATACTTCCTTTTCCCTCATCTTAGCCATTAACCTATTATACATCATTATAAACCCTATTGTCTCTCTTCCATATTCTATTTCTACTCTAGTTTCTTCCGTCTTCTACTTCTTTTCTGTCTGTGTTAGACAATTCTATCATATTCTTATTCCCATTAAGTTTCTCCTTATCATAATCTCATCATATTCTTCTTCCCATTAAATTTCTCCTTATCATAATCGATACCAACCATTCAAATTAAATTATAATCACACTTTTATCTCTTATTTAATTTTTACTAGAAAACAATTTGATTGTTTTGGATGATGTTAATCAATTTGATTGTTTTAAAAGCTGTTAATAAATTCCGTCTTCTATTTCATTTAACCTCCTTCTCAGTAACCATGGATCAAAAGATGCAGTTGTGATTACAAAAATTCTTCTTCGTCTTCTCCTTATATTCAATTTTACTTTTAGTGTTTAAAATTTCTTATGCTATCCGATCTATGCTGATCGGAACGAAACGATTAAAAAAAAATCACTAACTTCTTTTTAGTAGATAACTGACACTTTTTTTGTTATGACGATGAAAAATCTTGTTTGGGTTTTTTTATTGATCACTGTACTTGGGATATTCTGTATAAAGGAAAATACAGATCACCCGCCATCCGCCCGACCCAACTCGGCCAAATAATGGGTCAGGTGATAACCGACCCGCTGTAGGTTGGGTTGGGTGCGGGTGATGACTTCTGTCACCCGCCTTCGGCGGGTTGGGTGCGGGTGAGTGCCAAAACCGACCCAACCCGACCCATGTGCACCCCTAAGTATATGACGAGGTATTAGACGTAGAAGAAGGTTTTTTCTTTGATTTCAGTTGACGTAAACTTAGTATTGAGCTATCGATCGTTTGAGCATTAGAGATCAAGTAAATGAGGATGGATTTTGACATTGTAGAAGGCTTTCTTTGGTTTGTTCGAGTAATAGAAGAAGAAGAATACTCTCAGGAGATTTAAATTCTTTTATAGACAAAAATTCAAATGAATAATTTTTTCAATATTTTTCCTGTTGAGATTAGACAGTTGAGAGGAAACAAATAATATTTACCAGACAAGTACTCAGTATCCATCCAGAAAACAGGCGAGTACTCATGAATAACCACAACAAATACTCTCAGGAGGCAGGTTTCGGTACTCGCGAGCTAAACCATGGTTTAAGGGTACAGATCTACACCGAGGTTCAGCCAAGATCTGAATCTAGGCTGAAGTCGCGCCCTGGCATAAAAAAAGTACGTTTTATTCACGTAATAATACAAGTGGGTGAACGGCATCGCAATCGTCACTCATTTTAACCCCGTCTTAACTGCCGTAACTTTTTCTAGAAAAACATTTACTTATTCTCAAGAACTGATCTTTGCTGATTCAGACTGATTCTGTCTACTCCCACTTCTTCCCTTTTGACTCTTGTTTTCCTCGGTAGTCAATTCTCATTCAAATTTTAGGGTTTTAATAGATTCCCCAAATTGGAAATTCATCTCAAATTCTCATTCATCAATACTCAAAAGAAAATCCAAACATTTGATTAGTCTGTTTGCTTGAATCTCGAAGAAATTCTCATAAAACACTAGGGTTTTTGGATGTAGTTTAGTTCATTTGTTATGGCTATCAGAGGCATTGATTTCAAGTGGTAAGGTTTTGATTCAGAGTAGTTTATTTATTGTCTGTGAATTTGGTTTATGGACAATACGGGGTAAGTCTTTTTTGTTGTTTGTTTCAGGTATGATGGATTTTTCTTGTCTATGTTAGCAATGAGTGTAATAATTGTTTCTATCAATTGGAAAAGATACCATCTTTGTACACACCCATTGCATATATGGATAGTGGTAAATGATGCCTACCTATGATCATTTCATTTTTTTTTTTTTTTTTTTTTTTTTTTTTTTGTTTGTGAATTCTTGATTTTAAGGATTTTGTTTCTTGGTTTTTCTTGTATAGGTTGATTATACGACAGTTTTTATTTTCCGGCTTTTGATGTTCGTAGACAATGGGCTTGCTGCGGGGATGGGTTTGTAAGTAGCCTCATGAATCTCATTTGAGACTATTAATCTTCTGTGTTCTATAAAATCCATGTAACACAAACACATAATTCTAGAATTTGATATCGCTTGCACAATCTCCCTATGTTTGAAATGTTCCGCGAATTTAGAATTTAGTTTGTAATGGGTAGTTGATGTTTCTCTTGTTAAGCGAAATTGAGTGAGTATGTTTGAGATTTATGCTCCCACAAGTGTATCGAACACAATGTTGTTATTCTTTTCTGCAGACTGTATCTACTACAGTAGGGATTGCCTGGTGTGATTTTATTGTTTTTATCCTTTTCTATATCTAGAACATTAATAGTTGAGTACTGGTTCATCGAATTGTGTGGTTATTTTTGTTATAAGTTGCATGCATAAAAGACCAAACAAAGAGCGTCGTCTGTTGAAAATCTTGAGATGTTCTCTAAAGTCTTTGTGAAATGCAGAGTATGGATTAATTCTCTTTTAAAAACTCTTCTCCTGCTTAGATATGTACGATTGCTTGTGATAAGATCTGTTTTTCCCTTGGTTTTTTATGCTTCAAGGGATCTGGGTTGGCAGCAAAGGAAAACTCGCTTCTGTGGGCGTATTGTAGTTTTGACAGTTCTTTCTTTGCTACTTTACCCCTTTTTGTGGGCTTGGACTGTGATTGGCACCCTATGGTTTACGAGCGCAAGGAGCTGTGTAAGTTTTGCATTTCTTTGTTTGTCATTGGGATCTTAATTTGGGTAAAATTTTTTAACGGATCTGTTTCTTGGTTGCACACAGCTTCCTGAAGAAGGTCAAAAATGGGGTTTCCTAATATGGTTGCTTTTTAGCTATTGTGGACTAGTTTCCATTGCTTGCATGTCTATGGGGAAGGTATGCTACTTTGAGTTTCAAGAGTCGAACTTAATTGGAAATGAATAAATTGATAAGTTATATACCAGTGTAGAACTTTCACCGCTACCGGTCTAGAGTTCACCATGATATCAAAAGTCATGGATACTGCATTTCCCGTGAGTGAAGTTTCTCACGGATAAAGCATGCATTCTACAAAAGGCGAAATGTTGCCTTAACCAATTTGAGATTCACAAGTTACATAGCAAACAGCTAGTGCTACATTTATCATTGTAGAGAAATATTCAAGTATCTTGAAGTAGGACAACACTACTTGCTCACTGAAAGTTTGAAAAAAGACCTAGTATTATTTAATTTTCTAAAATTTAGTATTAATTTTGTATAGACAAGCCTCTTTTTGCACGTAGCTGTCTTGATGTCTATTTTACGTCTCTTTTTGTAACTTAAATGGGGTTTATTTGTTTCCTGTTTTATGACATTTTATTACACCAGGCTAGTTTAAATAGTCGTTTCACTATTGAATATATACTAATGGTGTTGCTCCAATCAAGCCATTTTTGCCCTTGATATGCTCAGATAGAGTATTTTTGTATCCAATCCTAATCCTTTTATTTCTGTTGCAGTGGTTCACAAGGAGAGAAGCACATATGCAACGTGCTCAACAAGGGATTCCAATATCAGAATATGGGGTGCGATCAGTTATCTTCACCAGAATTCTCATTTAATGCAAGAAGTTTATGCTATGTGTGTCTACTTCACTCGAAGTTAGACAACTTAAGAAAACCTCGAGTCTGTTTGTTTGCAAATATCAGGATTTTAAGGCGCTTCAAACTTCTTACACTACAAAGGAAGCAAACATGCCACTTGACAAAAATTAGGGAACCTACATAGTCTAGTTTAACAGACAATCATGGCATCTTATAAAACAACTACTATGGAAAATAGGACAAAGGAAAGATGCAACTTGACTAACAATAGAGAGATTACTCCTGCTTCTCTTTCCACCAAACATATTTCCTTCCAGTTATCTGCTTTGAGTTAGAATGATCTCATTTATTTATTTTTTGCATTTTAATTCTAATTCATCTGCAATCAGGTTTTGTTAGACATGGTACGCGTTCCTGGGTGGGCCTTTGAAGCTGCTGCAGGTCAGGAGCTGAGAGGGATGGGTCAAGATGCTGCTGCATACCATCCGGGGTTTTACTTGACCACAACCCAGGTACCTTCTTTTATAAGTATGATATTATATGCGTGCATTAGCTAGATAGATGTTACTTGCTGTTGATATCTTGGTTTTATTAAGCCTGTTAATTATGGCAATACCTGCAGAGAGAAGCGGTTGAGGCTCTCATTCAGGAACTTCCCAAATTTAGACTAAAGGCTGTTCCAGTTGATTGTAGTGAATGTCCAATCTGCCTTGAGGAGTTTTGCATGGGAAACGAGGTATTATCATCCACTCATTAGCCATCAAATGAGATGACTTTTAAAACTTTCATTACTCATCGCATTCCGATCATGCAGGTTTACCCGGCCCCCTTGGACCGCTTAACAGCTTTCCTGATTGACTAGATGTGATAACACAAGTAACAAGTCTTCAAGTCTCTCTTACTGTGTTAAGGTTGTTTATGCAGGTACGAGGACTCCCATGTGCTCATAATTTCCATGTGGAATGTATCGACGAGTGGCTTCGCCTAAATGTTAAGTGTCCAAGATGTCGTTGTTCTGTATTTCCTAATCTTGATCTCAGTGCCCTTACCAATATTGGAGCTGACACAGGCCGTCCTTCCGCCAGTGTCATGACTACAACAGCTACAGCAACGTCAACATCAACACATTTTATGCAAGCACAACCTACTGCTAGCCAGAGCTATCTGTTGAGATTGCAGGGTTTTCTACACCCAATCCGCACCGGGAATGCTTTAGGGAATACAAATTCAGACACTGCTTTGGAAGCAGTAGAGGATGGAAGATCAACAACAGTAGTAGTAGGTCGGGCTCCTCTTGCAGGCACTCATGCAGTACCAGAATTCAACGCCCACTCATCATCTCCACCTCAAATCTAGGAGTAATGGGAGTCCCAGGAACAGAAGAGAACATATAAAGATAAGTGTTTTGTTTGGTTTGGTTTTTTGAACTTCTCTCGCCACACCAAGTACTGACCTTCACATTAAATGAAAAAAGAATAACAGTTTTTTGTCTTTTCCGGTGTCAACCAAGAATCTAATTTCTGAGGCGAATTTGTCTAGAAAAAACCACAACACGCCCGAATGTATGGCCAGTGTGACCATCTCTGAAATATTGCATCTATTCTCCTTTCCAATTTACTGTGTGTAAAGTTCGTTGTCCAACTGATTAATGGACACATGCTTTGTCAAATTTTTAAGGCCTGTCATTAATTTGAACAGGTTGCAAATATCTGCAGCACTTTTGTGTGGATAATCATTTGTGAACCCTTTGTATATTGGCTAATTTAGGGACCCCCCCCCATTCTATAGAGAGACCCCAAAACAATATTACTATCCTAAGGTGTGTTATAAGGGGTGTCCTAAGTGGAAACCTAATCCCATAAAAACTAAAACCTAATCAACTAAATAAAACTTCATCTTCTTCTCCATATTTTCACCACCATTAACAGCACCACCGCCGCTGCCATCACCACCGCCACTTCCACCGCCGCCAGATTTCGGTTGGGCTAAAATCCAGCCGAAAATAGACTAAATCCAGATGAAAATAAGTTAAATTCAGACGAAAATTGACTAAATCCAGACGAAAATTGATAAAATCCAGACGAAATTTATTTTGCTAAGTTGTCACAACCAATCTAGCCGATTTAGTGTTAAAAAAAAAAAACAGCCGAAAAAGCAATGGCTAAATCCAGACGAAAATGGGCTAAATCCAGAAGAAAATGGATTAAATCCAGACGAAAATTGGTTAAATCCAGACGAAATTTAGTTTGCTAAGTTGTCACAACCAATCTAGCCGAATTTAGTGTCACAAAAAAAAAAAAAAAAACAGCCGAAAAAGCAATGGCTAAATCCAGACGAAAATGGGCTAAATCCAGACGAAAATGGACTAAATCCAGACGAAAATTGGTTAAATCCAGACGAAATTTAGTTTGCTAAGTTGTCACAACCAATCTAGCCGAATTTAGTGTTAAAAAAAAAAAAACAGCCGAAAAAGCAATCGCTAAATCCAGACGAAAATGGGCTAAATCCAGACGAAATTCAGTTTCCTAAGTTGTCACAACCGAAACTTATTTTCGTCTGGATTTTGGTCAACAAATCCAACGAAACAACATATTTTCCTCTGGAAATGTTCTACTAACCGAACCGAAAGCGCTGCCATGAATAGTTTCGTCTGGATTTTTGAAACTAACCCAACCAAAAATATGGTGGGGGTGGTGGCGGTGGTGGTGGCAGCGACAGTGGTGGTAGCAGCGCGGGTGGTAATGGTTGTGATTTTCGTCTAGATTATAATTAACAATAACTTAGCTAACCTAATTAAAATCAGTAATACTAATCATATCTAAATATAAGGGGTGATTCCAATTACCATCAAAATATCTCTATTTTGTCTCATTAGGGGAGTCTCCCTAATAGAATGAGGGGTCCCTAAAAGACAACCAGAACCAATTGAGATCCTTGAAAAACTTTGGCTGCAAACTTGCAAAGTTGCCATTTGTCTAGATAAATGATATCTACTGTCAGTTCTCACGCGATTCACTTACCTCACATCTTACTTGTTTGGTCCCTCAACTATTAGACTGGTGCCTTCGAGGAGATTTGCGAGAATGACCTCTCGGATAGTAAAGCAATGGATGCCATACTCTTTCGTTTCAAATGAGCCACTCCCTCCCGTAAGAGTTGCCAAGACGCTTTACCTTTGTCGAATAACCGAATCGGGGAAGTCAATTCTGTAGTACTACAGTCTTCAAGCATTATAAGATGAACAATTTGTCGTCTAATACTATCATAGTTTCCATAATACTATCATTTGCACGACACCGTTTGGCCCTAAAGGAGATATGATCGATTGAATAATGGCGTCTCAAATATAAATAAGAGTTGTGATTCTGGGGCTTCAAGAAAAAATAAAGCCCTTCTATAATTGCCTCCACATAGCATTTTGGCTCTCCTCCTATGTAATTTTTTTAAATACCAAATTTGCCCATTATGTTAAATGTTTAATTAGTTAACATATGATTAATTTAACTTAACTTAATTAAATTGATAATCAAAATAATTAAGTCATGGTGTTACTCCGTTACCACCGTCGCCACCACCATCACCGCCGTCGTCGCCACCAACATTCTTCACTCTCTGACCTCCTCTCTTCCTCCTCCTACTTAGATGTCGTTTCTCTTCCACGATTCAAATGTAGGCAAATCGCAATGTTTCGTGCTAGCATCCATTGTTTTCTTCAAGGGTAAAGACAGATCTCTGCTAGCTTGCTGGATTTCACCATTAGGGTTCAAAGTAGCCCAGTTAATTTTCGGCTCTGGGAGGTGATGCCACCACTTTAATGTGAGAAAGAGTGTAGCTGTCATACAAATACACGTTTTTCTTCCCAACATCGATTGGCTCCATTTCAGCAATAATGGGTGAAAAAACAGCTCAAACTCCTTTCCATATCCCACTTACACTACTAGAAAGCGTATTCCATGATGGCCTGATAACAAGTTCCTAATCGAAGAACAAAACTATATCAAAGAATTCAGAGCCGTTTGTTTATGTCTGCAAGGTGTTTGACAAAAAGTCTAAAAGACCAAATTTTGGACTTACGGTTGAAAAGTAAGTACTTACGGCTAGATTGTTTGCGACAAATAATCAAACTTTTATTTACGGCTACAAGTTCTTCTTGTTTAAACCGTAAGTGTGGGTTACGACTGGTAAGGTTGAGTTACAGGTAGCCGTAAGTACACTATGAGATTATTTGAATTAAGCAAAACTTAAGGCTATAAGATACATGTTACGGCTGGAAGATAACTGTAGTTACGACTTGTTTGTTACTAGCCGTAACCAACCTACGGCTTAGACATATGGGGTTACGGCTCGTATGTTTACGACAAAAATTAATTTTCAAATTAACAAGTTACGACTGATATGAGTACACACGTATTGAGCCGGTAAGTTACATAACTTTAGATTGTGCCAAACACATCCTGCCTGTTTTCCAATAGATTGTGCTGATGGCACCTTCGACAATTCTCAGCCTTGAAAGACCATTCACCAAACTATATATTCTTTTCAAATAATAATAATAAAAATAAAAGCTTTCAGATGCATCACCAATGAAGTGAATGCTAAGATTACATCAGGTAGGCTTCTGCACGAGCTCAAAGTTTAGAGAAAGGCCCAGAAACCTAATCTGTTACAGATGCTATCTCAGAATAATCACTACTGTAAGGGTGTAAACCATAGAAGGCAAATCCCAGCCACTAGAATTCCAGCGACCATGGGAATGGGTATAAAAGCCATTGTTATTTCTTTTGCAGAATAAGACATCTCACTTAATGAGGTAATTACTAGCACTGGTACAAACAAGTATTTTATAACAGATAAGTCAACTTACGGCCACTAAGATGGACTTACGGCCGCTAACCTTGCGACACACAAATGTTTGATTTACGATGAATTTACGGCTACTGAGTATAGTATCGGTATCAGCCGTAAGTAACTTACAGCCACTAAGATGGACTTACATCTTGCATCTAAAGCTTTAATGGCTAACCTAACTTACGGCTAGATGTTCTTTAGATTGCAGCCGTAAGTTGGTCTGGTTCACGTTTTTTGATTTTCATGGAGTGAATGTGACCTAATTTTAGCACCAACATCAATACAAACGAGTGGTTTTAGATGCTCCATTGTTCCACCATTGTTGGTTGCATCCATGATCAAACAATCGAAAATGAAAATTTTGGAGGAGAAAAGTAAAGTAGGAGAGGAGAGGGTGGAATTTTTTGATGTTTTGATTTTTAAAGTTTTGATTTTTTTTTGTGGGATATATTAAGTATTTAAGTTTATAATTATGGTGGGGGTATGTTAGAGTTTAAATTAGTTTAAGGATAACTTAGACATTTCACAATTTTTTGACACCCCTTATAATGGCCGGCTGGATATTTGAAGTAAGAGTAGAGGGACATCACTTTTGTGAAGCGCCAGAATCACAACTCATAAATAATGAATTAAAAATTTCTTAACTACCACAAACTACATATAGACATATGTGTATACTCGTTTTGTTTGTGGGTGCATGTATATGTTAAAACCTCAGTTCAAGACGACAACACTTTTGAGGGAGCTCAAAACCTCAGTCCTCACCCCAGTTATGGATTATAGGCATTTCAAAACCTCACTCCTGATTACCCCAATTATGGCTTAGACATGCAGAACCAAGTTCCCAGAATTTTCATACCTGGAGGATTTCAGCCATTTGTGCCCCCTCATTCCAATTCCTATTCAAGGATATGATGACGATTCTGATTCTTCTATTTAACCTTATGACTCTCTATCTATCTCTTCCTCTCGGTCCGACACTTTTGTTCACATGTATGCTGACATGTATACCATCCAGAATATCAACTTGAAATCAATCTCTCCAAATAAAAACCAGCAGGGTTAAATGTATTTTATTTCTACCGTTGTTTCATTTATTTTATTTGTAGTTAAGTTAATGGAAACTATTTTAATAGTATTAAACTTTAAATCCAAATTGATTTTTACGTTTCAGTAAATTTAAATCAGAACTTAAATTTCAATTAAAATAAACTAGATAACCGCTGAAAATCGCGGTGGAGGGCCGACCGAATTCGATTTTAGTTCAATTAACACGAATTCGTTCCAATTGGATTTTTATATTTTTGCTTTAACAATAATTAGGGATTGGTATTACTTGATTATCCAAAAAAATTGGAAAGAAAACAATCAATTGGGTTTTAATTGGCCAAATTAAGGTGAAATTGAAAATTTTAATTCAAGACGAATTCTTTCCAATTTGATCATTTTTTTTTCTTGAACAATAATTGGGGATTAGTATTACTTGATTACCAAAAAACATTTGGAAAAAAACAATCAATTGGGGTTCAATTGGCCAAATTGAGGTGAAATTGAAAATTTCAATTCAAGACGAATTCTTTCCAATTTTATCATTTTTATTTGCTTAAACAATAATTGGGGATTAGTATTATTTGATTATCAAAAAAAATTTGGAAAAAAACAACCAATTGGGGCTCAATTGAGCCAAATTAAGGTGAAATTGAAAATTGATTTCAATTTTGCGTTACACGCAATTTACATCTAAGTATCCTATAAGGTCCTCCCTCCCTTCGGGCCCTTTGGGCCCTCCGGTCGGTCGGCCCAATCATTACATCAAGTTTAGGTTTCAGTAAATTTCAATTAAAATAAATCGTTACATCAAGGTAATTGAATGAAAATAATTTTAAAGAATATATATATATATATATATATATAACAACTTCATCTACAAGGTTCATTGAGCTACAAGAGGTGGAAGTTCATCGAACAAAAATGAGTTATATTTCGGCAACCCCATATGGATGCATAAACAACTTATGAAAGAGAAAGATTTAATATTCGTTGTTTGTCATTCCACTAGCGATCTACTTAACAGATTGTCATAGATTTCAGCGGTCATTCTTACTCGATAGAGTTGCATGGTTACAACCACAAAGTTATTCGCCTCTTTGTTAAACATTACAAAACGATCGCACAACTAGCATTTTACGATTATTGAGGTTCATTGTTTATTTTTGAAATTTATCAAATAAGAAAAACAAAAAGTGGATCCAGTTTCTTTTGCACTGTTAGAGCATGGCTCGGTCAACCTCACTAAGTGTTGGTATGTCAAGCTTAGTTGTCAAATTTAGTGATCAAAACTCGACCGCTTGCAACACACATTAGGTAAAGACTTCATTATGTTAGCTTTAGGTTGTGGAAGATTTTGGTAGGATTTAGAATCACTACATGAAGAGTCGAAGAAGATCGAAGAGCAAACGAACACATTCAGCTTCGCATTCAAGAGGTTAGTGAATCTAAATAACGTGATTCCATTATCTTTTACACTTGTGCTACAAAAGACTAAAACAAAACTTAATGCTTGAGCTTTACGTTATGACTTGATCACTTGTGATCAGTGTGCCTTAAGATATAACTCCACTTTATCGATTGCGGTATTGTTGTTGTAGTTATGACATTTTATATTGCTTAGAGCTTTCTTTTCTTCTCCGTGTCTAAGTGATATAAGGTTTTTCCTAAAACCTACGAATTGGGTAATATCAATTGTGATGTTGTCTCTGTAGTATTACGAGATTTAATCCATCACAGTATTGTGTCTCGACTTACCTTGTCTGACTCTGTCGGATTGATTAGTACATACTTGTATGTGCTAATTGTAATCAAGATCGTGACTCACACTTATGTTGTGTAGACTCGATATACTGCTGTTATGAGTTCGAATACTATATCATGGTTTGGCTTTGATTACTGAAGTTCTGAATCATTTATTTGATTATCTACATATGAACATCTAGAATGCCATATCACACTTTTAGATTTCGAAACCATATTCATGTTATCTCAACTTATGGACTTTCAGAGTTCGAAACCTCAATGTAGGTTTTGGTAAAACTGACTTTGATTTCGAAACCTTAATCTGGTTTTTGTATCCATAAGGTATTGGGTCCGAAACTTAAATCTAAGTTGTGACCAATGAGAAAACTTGATTCGAAACTATGTTTGCTGGCTAACAGTAACTTGAGAATCGAGACCAAT
>JAJJMA010216285.1:0-11611 GCA_023529015.1 Papaver nudicaule | reverse complement strand
GAACAACGAGTCGATCACGTCATCGTTCAACATAGATGTCAAAACGTGTCACAAATGGGGGGAGTTACATTAGGGTTTTGGTCTGGCGGTCTACGACAGTTGTGGCGTGACACCCACTTAGAAAGAGGTTATACTCGTGGGAATACTGGGTTAATGAGTAGTTGGCATGAATGGCAGTTAAACTATCCCTATGGGAGTAACTCCATCATTCCACTACCTCCACTTTACCATTTTCCTCCACGATTAACAAAAGATCAGTGTATTTCTGAACATACTATAAATAGATGACTCCATCTGTTTCCAGGAACAACTCATTACAACTTATCTTAGTCTAATTCACTTTCAGTTCATCTCGATTCACCTTTCACTTTCGAGCAAAATATGAGATTAAGATTCAATTGGGAAATCCTTGCAAAACCAGAAAGAAACCATCATCTTCCCAAGTTATTCAGAAACCACATGCATTACTATTTTCAACCAGAAATACCTGATCTCACTCTTTCTCTGCTTCCCTCCCTAAGACAAACCCTATCTCCTCATCTGTGACCGAAGCAAGTCTGGAACGACCATTGTCTTAGTTTAGGCTACATTTGTTCGACTTTGATCTCTCGAACTTAAAAGTACTCTTTTGCAGTACATGGTTTTCCAGGGTAAAACAATTGGCGACCACAGTAGGAGATCAATCTCTCGGTTTCAGTAACTTCATTTCATTCGAGGGTGGTCAAACTTAGGTCGGGTTCAAACACAAAATCAACTTCACACCCATGTATAACGACGACGCTTATTGTAATTCCATCCGTCGTCACAAGCCAATTATCATCTTCCCCTAGTACGAGCCTTGTCCTGTCAAAATTGTTCGTACCACAAAATATCTAGATCCTCAAACCAAATCGGTTATCACCTGGAAGCCCTGATGCCCTAACCAAGCCTACTACAAGATGCTACGAAAATAACCATGTCCAATGATGCTCGAGGAATACCTACCATTACCAACAAGAAGGCTTCACCGATAAGTTCTTCCTTTGTTCTAGAAATACGGGGGGACTAAAAGATATTCCAGCACAACAAGGAACCCCCAACAATAGCCAAAGTTCATCAACGACGACCCCATCCTTATTGGAAAGAACAAACACTGAAGAATACTCTTTTCCAGCCCTCAACGATGTCACGACAATGCTTTAATCCAAGTTGTTTCAGAAGAATGGAGGAGAAAGGCCCCGACCACGGCAGAATACTAACCCGAGCGCATGCTTCCAGGAGCGACGATACTTACAGCACATGAAGAGACAGTCAAACCACTTCCTTGCACTATAGCATAAGTGACCAAATGGCTGGAGACACGGATACTAGAAAAATCAAGCTACCACGTGTACATAGGCAGCCTACTGCCGGACAGGAGGCAAACTCCAGATATTGTCATTTTCCCAGATTTATTCGTCACCCCACCATCAAAAGTTACGGCTTAAGATGAATCTTCAAGAAGAAGGATGACGCAGGAGAGCTCTCGTTGAAGGCATATGACTTGGGGAACAATACTCAATGTTACGACGCACGCCTCGTAGTACCAATTCCGGAGATCTCAAGAATATCCCTTGAGACCGATCCAACAAAATACATCACCTTTAATGGGGAAGTTATGATGGCAGAAGAAGATCACAATCGAGCTTTGTATGTAACTACACATATCCAGAAAGCTGAATTCAAACGAGCCCTCATGGATACCAGAGCTGCGGTCAACGTCATCCTCATCAAGACTCTTAAAGCAGCAAAGATTTCATCTCCTTCAGATCTTCTTAAACACTACCATACCAACTCCATCTCCTTTCTGCCCTTACTTTCAGCATACTTCTTGGCCTTAATCGCACTGCCATCTCCCCTTTCTAAAATTTCTAATTGTTCATCTTCTCCGGTGAATTCTTCTTCTCCGGTGAGTTTATCTTCTCCGGCTACCATTTATTGGCTTGTAACTTCATCGACAACCGTCCTTAGCATCATGGCTTCAAACGTTCCAGGGCCTTCTCGCCAAACTAGATCTACCTCCCAAGACACAGATTCTCCTACCAAAAATGATAACCTACCGAAAACAAAGCCTCCCGCCGCTACTAAGCCTAAGTCTACTGCTGCCGCTAAGCCCAAATCCACCGCCGCTAAAAGACCTTCCTGGCATAACTGGGATGAGTACTGCGCTTTTGATCACATCAACATTCATCCTTTGAAGTTGATTAAGTTTGAAGGCTTATCGTCCCCAACCATTCCTACAACTCTGGAAGACCTCAGCCGAGAAGATAAAACCAGCGAAAGGGCAGTGTTTGCCTATGGTTCACTTAAACCTGGGTTACCGCTTCCTCTTTATGATCCCGCCGATCCTTTTATTCTGGATCTCCTCATGCGTATCAAGAAAAGCCCCTTCTAACTTACCGGTAATGTTATTCGCATACTAGTGGAATGGAAGCTTCGCCGGAGTGACGAGCCCAACTATCCTGATTGTTTTGTGCGTGGCCGATTTGATCCGTCCTCCTACACGGTTGATAACTTTCTGCAACAATATGATGTTCTTCCTTCTACTAGAAAGGGAGAATCATGGGCGTATCGGTTTGTAACTAAACATGGGATGGAACCTGAGGAAGTCATGCTCGGCGCAGCTGACAAGAAATAAGAAAAAGACACTTATACCGCGCGGAAGAGTTCCGAAGGCGGCTGGTCGAACCTACCCTACTGGGTTGAGGGTCCCTGGTTGATGGGATGGCTTGACGCTTTAAAAACAAAGGTTAGGACCGATTTCGCCGATGGACATTCTCGTTTTAGGGGTTGGGATTTTTTGAAGATACGGATTCCCAATGCTGCTGCGAAGAATTCTACCAAGAGTAGAAAGAGAAAACAAACGGAAGGAAAAGCTGGAGATCAGGTAACAAGCATATACTTGTCTTAGAATATATAGATATATTTGCCTCAGCTTGTTTCCTGATCTACGCGGTAATACTGATGTTTTTTTTGCAGGGTACTGAATCAGATCAAGAGAATGAGGAGCTCCTTAAGAGATTAAAAGACTGCCTCGGCGAAATTGAATCCTTCAGGTTCTGAGAAAGCTGCCCCTACTCCTATCGTGCCTCAGCCTACTAAGTCTTCTTCTGAGACGGGTGTGAATACCGTCGATAACGTTCCTGCCTCGGCGAAGCTTTCCTCCAAAGCTGGAATCTTGCTATCAAGCTGAAAAAGAAGAAACCCGCCGAGGTAAAACGAACTGAGATTCATCTTTCTGATCCCAACTCTCATGCTGATGTAGAGATGACAGATCAGCATCTTGGCGATTCTCACATGGAGCAAGAAACTATTTTTGCTAATCTGGATGTTGAAGATGGGGAGAAGGTGGGGAATCATCCTGATGACCTCATAACCGTTGTTTTCTCCGATCTAGAAGTGTTGGATCTTGACCAAATGCCGTGTGGAACAGACCCTTTGTTCATCCCAGAAGAGGCTCCACCGGCGTGGCTGTTAATGAACTCGCCGAGTCCTTTTCCCGCCTGCTCACCCTGGAGGGAAAAGATAACTCACTATACTATGAGACCATGCTGACATACTCTTCAACTGGTCTGGCGAAAACTACTGAGCTATCTACCGTGGCTCATAACTTGACTCCCCAACAGCATTTTAACCTGGCCACGACGGTAATTATTTTTTTTTTTTTTGTTTCTTTGTGTTATCCTTCACCATTTCCTTTAGTTTCTAATTTGATCTCCTTTTGCCTCAGGGTTATAATCAAGTGCTCAGTTTGATCGATACTTTGAAGCTCAAGGTGACAGAATTAATGAGTTAGAACGAGAGAACCAGACTCTTACTCGCCAGCTGGAAGATGAGAGGTCTACCAGTGAGAGAGTTAAGCGGGCCTCTGCTGAAACCCAGCAAAAACTCCAAGGTGAGCTTTCTACCCTCCTTTCTCTTTTCGCTCGTATTGTATTTTACTTTCGCCAAGGCCCTTAGATATTATCCCTTCCAAGGTCGCCAACAACTCCCTGAGTCACGGCTGCGGCAGGCTAAACTTACGATCGACAGACTCGCTGACGCTAATGCCCGGCAATGCTGGTTGTTGTTCGATTTTGATCGTGATGTTAAGTGGTATCGCCGAGAGTTAAGATATGTTAGCGAACTTAATGAGAATCTTGATCGTGTGGCCAAAGCTGCTCGCTCAGAGCTAGGTTGGGTTGAGGGGGGGCGAGATGAAGCTATTCGCCGAGAAAAGCTTGCTTTAAAAGCGAAGGAGGTCGCTATCGTCGATCATGCCCGAGCGAGTGGTTTATGGCGAGTAGAGAAAGCTAGAGATGACGACCTACACCGCCAATTAATACGTGCCTCTGCCGATAATGAAACTGCCTTAAGGGAAATTCAACAACATAAAGATTTCGCCAAATTGTATGGCGATCGTGCCAGGGAATATTACCAGCAACTGCTTCTCAACAGACCTTGATATCTAGGATGTTAGGTCCCAGTAATAATCAAAGTTTTGAGTCCAAACTTACCACCATTAGTAGATCTCAAGAGAGCATCCGCCAGCATGTACAAGGGTTAAAAGGTAGGTTTCTAGGGCACACCGCCGTTACCTGTTCCCCATTACTCAGTTCTAACCTTGCTTTGTTTTTCTTATTTTCAGATCAAGTCAAGCATTTGGAAGGAGAGCTGAAGAAGCATGAGAAAATTGCTGAGGATCATGTTGTTTGCACCAAAACCATTTCTGACTTGGCAGACAAACTGATAGCTCATAACAAATGCAAAGAGGAGCTAAGCGAGGCCCTGATTGCACACAAAAACTGTTCCACCACCATCTCCAATCTGAACGACCAACTTCTTGAACATCAACAATGCGAGGGGAAAATCAAGGATCTGGACGGCAAGGTCGTGTATATTGGCCAACTCCACGATCGCCTCCAAGAAGATTTGAACACGACTGAGAAGAAACTCGCGGCTCAAGAGGAGAAACATGACAGGCAATTGCTCAAGGTTGCCTTCGTCGCGTTCGAGACTTTGTGAATGAAGAGTTCCCCAAGCATGAACTTGAGATTCCTGAGAAATACATTCTTCGCCCAAAGACTGCTCCTCAGGAAGTCGCCGACAGCGAGGATGAAGGCAGCGAGTCTGGCGAGGAAGAAGAGCTCGAAGAAGAACAACCAGAGGAAGAGGAAGAGCGAGAGGAAGAACAAGAAGAAGAAAAGGAAGAAGAAGCAGAAGAAGATAAGCAAGAAGTAGAACAACAAGGAGAAAATGAGCAAACTATAACCCCCAAGGATGGCGCCGAGTAAATTTAGGACTCGCTTGGATTTTCATTTTATTGCAACTTTGCTTCTTACTTTATTTCGCTGGATATAAGAAAAATTTATGTTCTCCCAGCTTTTTTCGTTTTCTGTAATACCCTTTCGTTTTGCTTAATGAAAAATCAGTGTTATTTCGTTTTCGTTCTAAGGAATGTTTTCATAACCCATTACTGATCTGTCATTCAAATGGTATGTCGTATGGTTATCCGGCTAGCAAATCCGTACTCCTTTCGCTATGCTACTTGTGCCCGTCGGCGATCTTAATATAAGTATTTGGTTTGCCAAGATAGTGGCATATAGCCAGTCTCCGGGGGTCTTATATTTTTCTGCCAAACCTTACAAATCAACAAGTAACGCGATAGTATTTACAACGGATCATATTATGTGTTACCCATAGCTTCGTCATTTGAAGAGGATAGATCAAGGTTCATTCCTTAGTGAAATCAAACCTTTTTAGGTTGAAAGCTATTTGCTTTTGATGACTTTGTAGTCATGGCATTTTGCCTCAGTATTTAGCGCTTGGCTATTTTTGTGTGACCTGATCAGGGTTTTTATATGAACTTATTAGTTCTTAAGGGCTTTTTAGCCATGGAAATTTGTCTCAGTATGACCTTTTTGGTCAAGAGCTGTTTGCTCTTGGAAATTTTCTTTAATCCAAGGCATGTTTCCCTGGCGAGACCTTTGTGGTCAGGAGCTATTTTCTCTTGTTGGCGCACTTTCCCATGTTAGGGAAAGTATTCCAGCGAAAATGTAAATGACACAATGGGTTGTTAACGGGGTTCGGCGCATGATAGCAAACCTATGTCCCCGGATCTTATTCGCTATTTGTTTACATAAGCTAGTAAGATTTCTTGGGTATTATGCCCGCCCAAGACTTCGGATTTTTTACATCATTGATTCAAGGATAATATCTCTTAATAAACTTAGCATTCCAAGGGTGCTCCAACTCCTTTCCATGCTCGTCTATCAATATGTATGCTCCAGCTCCTGCTCCTCGCTTGATGATGTAAGGACCTTCCCATATTGGCAACAACTTTCTACAGCCCTTTCGTTCAGAAGGTGAGATTTCTCGCAATACCAAATCGTCCGGCTGGTATTCCCTTGGAATTACCTTCTTGTTGTATTCTCTAGACAGTCGGCGATGGTAGTTTTCCATGTGGGTTAATGCAATTAACCGTTGTTCTTCTTTATCATCCATCTTGGCCAAAATCAGATCGGTGTTCAAGTTCTTTTCCCAGGCTTCTCGCTTTGTTGTAGGAAGGATGAC
This sequence comes from Papaver nudicaule, assembly GCA_023529015.1. Taxonomy (NCBI): domain Eukaryota; kingdom Viridiplantae; phylum Streptophyta; class Magnoliopsida; order Ranunculales; family Papaveraceae; genus Papaver; species Papaver nudicaule. The sequence continues at coordinate 5,041 of JAJJMA010216285.1, read as the reverse complement.
TTCTGACGGCAACACCGCTTCTGCACCAAAAGTGAGAAGAAAAGGAGATGCGCCTGTTGCCTCTCTGACTGTTGTCTTGTATGACTATAGAACGGTATTGAGGTGCTCACACCATGTCTTTCCATGCACTTGCACTCACTTTTTCAGACCCATTCCAATTGTTTTGTTAGTTGCTTCCGCCTGTCCATTACTCTGTGGGTACAGTGGAGTTGATTTTCCCATCTTAACACCATATGTGGCGAGTATATCCCTGATATTATCGCCAACCAGCTCTTTCCCGTTGTTAGTGCATATTTCCGCCGGCACACCGAATCTGCAAAATATATTTTCCCATAAGAATGTAAACACCTCTTGCCCTGACTTTGTTCTTAGAGCCTTAGCTTCACACCACTTGGTGAAATAATCCGTGGCCACAATGATATACTTTCTCTGCCCTGAACCTGTGGCAAGTGGACCTATGATATCCACCCCCCACTTGGCGAAGGGCCATGGGCTGAGAACTGAATTTAAAGATGTCGCCGGAGATTTTATCCTTTTTCCATTTAACTGACACTGTCTACATCGGCGAGTGTATTCATTGGCATCGTTGTTCATCCACGACCAATAATATCCCTGCATTCTCACTTTTAGAGCTAGCGCCCATTGTCCACTGTGATTTCCGCAATCTCCCTTGTGTATTACTTTCAGCAATTGTTTTCCTTCTTCTCTTCTTACACATCTCAGGAGGGGTCCTGAAAATGATCTTCGATACAATATCCCATCTCTGAGCTCATAGTTCGTTGATCTGCTAATCACTTGGTGTGCCAACGTCTTATTTGCTGGCATGGTAAGGCGATCAAGGTAATACCTTATAGGTGTTCGCCAGTCTATCTCCGCTGAGTCCTCTGTCTCCATTGCCAACACTTCTCTTTGCTCTCACTCTTCTACTGAGGACTGCCGTACTCACTCAATTGCTATGGATGTAATTTTTGGATCTGTCACCATTGATGAAATAAATGCCAGCGCATCGGCGTGCCTATTGTATTTCCTACAGATATGTCTAAACTTGATGCCGGGAATCCGCTGGCTATACTCCCTAGGAAGTGTTAGATATTTCTGTAAGGAAGGGTCGACTGTTTGATATCGTCCTGAGATTTGCCGAATTACTAGTTGTGAATCGCTGGTAAGTCGAACATCAGTAATGCCCATCTCTATGAGTATCCGCATGGCATGTATCACCGCCTCATATTCTGCCTCATTGTTTGTCGCCGGGAATTCCAATCTCAACGAGTGCACTATCCTTGCCCCTTTTGGCGAGGTGATTACGATACCAATTCCTTTGCCTTCTCTGTTTGCAGATCTATCCACATATACTTCCCATCCATCCGGACATCTTTGCAAAAGGTCTGGCACACACCCATGTCAGCGTCATCCTGTGTGAATGGTATGTCTTCTGTTTCTTCCTCTTCCTCTATTTGAAAATCTGCGAGAAAGTCAGCGATAACTTGAGATCGCTGAGCTGTGCATATTTCATATTTTACGCCAAATTGGTCAATCTGAGAATTCCACTTGGCGATTCTCCCTACTCTCTGAGAGTTGTGCAAAACAGACTCAATTGGTGTTTTCGTCAAGACAGTAATAGGGTGAGCGTGGAAGTATGGGCGAAGTCGCTGAGATGCGAAAACCAGTGCTAAGATTAATTGCACAAGTTTAGTATAATTCTTCTCAGCTCCTTGCAAGGTTCTGCTAATATAATATATTGGCGTTTCGCCACCTTTTGTTCTCACCAATACTGCACTGATGGCTCCTGGAGTTGCAGCGAGATAGACTCTTAGCTCTTCACCAGGCTCCGGTGGTTGAATAGCTGGTAATGTAGCGAGATACCTTTTGATGCCTTAAAATGCCGCCTCGTGACTGTCTGTCCACGCAAATTTTTCTCCTTTCTTCAGCATATTAAAGAAAAGTTTGCACTTATCGGAGAACCTTGAGATAAATATATTGAGCGAAGCTAGAGTCCCGTTGAGACGTTGGATATCTTTTAATGTCGCCGGAGAAGGCATGTCCATGATGGCTTGCACTTTCGCCTGGTCCGCTTCCACTCCATTTTTCGTGACAACATATCCCAGAAACTTTCCTGAAGTAACGCCGAAGACACATTTGGCTGGGTTTATTTTTAGCTTGGTAAGCCGCATGTGGTCGAATATTTCTTTCAAGTCTTGTACGTGAGTCTTCTTTTTCTTTCTTTTTACCAACATATCATCCACGTAAACTTCCATGGTCCGCCCAATCCATTTCTCAAACATTTTCTGTGCCATCTCCTGATAGGTTGCCCCGGCGTTCTTCAGTCCGAAAGGCATTCTCGTATAACAAAATAATCCTTTAGTGGAGAAAAAAGTCGTGTGCCGCTGTTCCTCCATCGCCAATGGTATCTGTTTATATCCTGAATAACCATCCATGAAAGATAGAAGTTCGTGGCCAGAAGTGGCGTCCACAGTTTGATCAATGCTTGGTAGAGGAAAACTATTCTTAGGACACGCCCTGTTAAGGTCACTGAAGTCGATGCAAATCCTTACGCCCTAATTCTTCTTAGGCACCACCACCATGTTTGCTATCCACTCCGGATATTGTACTGGTCTAATGATGCCAGATGCTTTCATTTTGTCGATTTCAGCCTCAACCGCTTCTTTGTATACTAGAGCTAATTTGCGTATTTGCTGCTTGAATGGCCTGACCTTTGGGTCGATGTCCAATTTATGACATGCTATTTCTGGATCAATTCCTGGCATCTCGTCCATCTTCCAGGCGAAAACATCCACGTATTCCCTTAATAAAGCTTCCAACTGTGCTAATTCTTCCTTTGTTAACAATGTGCCAACCTTTATTATCTTTTGGTTTTCCTCATCGCCGATGTTCGCTTCTCTTGTAGGCTCTATTGCCGTAAAATGTAATTCCGGCTCTCCCATCGGCGAGGTTCCTTTAATTGCTATAAGGGCACTGCGGTCGTCTTTCCCGAAGTCTCTCCTTCCGCCGAATGGACGTATTGTAATGGATTACCAATAAAGTTTTTGATTTCTTGATCATTTATAATCTCATTTTCTTGCCTCTTCTTATCGTTCAGCCTTGCCTTCCTATTTTCGCGCATCTCCACATCGGCGATATTACAAGCTTTGGCTTCAGCCGGGTCTCCCACGAATTTGGCGATCCCTTTAGGAGTTGGGAACCTCAGGCGATGATGGTAAGTAGATGGGACTCCCTTCAGACTATGCAACCAAGGTCTCCCAAGAATGGTTGCATACGGCGAATCCACATCCACGACACAAAAGGTAGTGTCTAGCGTTAATTATTTACATGTGACCACCTTAAGCGTGACTTCGCCTTTTGGCTTAGATGCAATCCCATTGAATCCATAAATGTTGTATTTCGACTGCACTAACGAAGCTAATAGCGGGTCATTAGATAGCATAGCCTGATATGCAGAGTTGAAAAGGATGTCCACAGAACTCCCTGGGTCCACGAGTACTCTAGGAACGTTGTACTTTCCAATCTGAATAGTTAGCACCAAGGGGTCATTATGACTCGCCCCTCCTCTGGAATTTCTTCTGCCGAGAAACACACAAGAGCTTTCATCCATTCCTTCAGAGGTGTTGGCTTGATAGCCACACTGCAAATTTCTTTTCCTGATCTGTCTCGCTTATGTACTCTTGACATGATGTTGCTGTGAAAATCATCTCTGGTGATTTTTGAATGTACTATGGAGAAACAGTTCAGCACCTCCAAATCTCGCTCAACAGTCACCTGTAAGACGTCTGGCAAAGGGACCGCCTGGATTGGTTGCACCATCATTGGCGTCACTGGTAGCGGTGGTGGCAACTCGAGAAATTCTTGAAATTTCCCTTGGCGGATGAATCTGTGGACCTCACGCTGCACCCCTACACAATTTTCAGTAGAGTGACCATGGAATTGATGATATTGACAATAAACATTAGTATTAGTTGGAGGAAATTTAGGGTTTCCTTTGTTGTAAGGATAACGAATCTCATCTCTGTAGTGCGAGCTCTCAATTTGCCTCCAAACATCAGTATATGAGACACGAAGTTTTGGGAGAGTAGCATCTTGGAAGTCCTGCTGGTATGGATTTTTTCGCCGAAATTCTTATTGCCCCCATTATACCTCTTGCCACCTGGTCGCCGAGTATCACGTCCATTCCCTCCATTATTCCTTCCTCTGTTATCTTGTCTTCCTTCATAATTATCCCGCTTAGTCGAATTCCATTGTTGGTTAGTACTAGGCTGCTGATGCACCTGCCGCTGCTCAACCTTAGGAATTACCACTACCGATGATGGAGCTTTCGCTACTCGCTGCTGCTCTAGTCTCAGCCATTCTCTTTTTATTTTCTCTTGTTCCTCCGGTGAATAACTGTAGATAGAGTGAATCTGTTTCTCCTTTTCCTTCTTCTGCCGCAACTCTTCTTGTTGGATCTCCTCATATGCCATAAATTCATTTTGTCTGATGCGTAATGTTTTCATGTCTTTTGGCGTATCCCAATACAAGGCCTTAAAGATTGGGTCTGATGATTGCATGTCACTGATATATGCTCGGATCTTATCTTTGTCAGTAACCCCTGAGCCTGCTTCGCTACAAAGCTTTCTCCATCTTTCTGTATGACTCTTACAGCTTCCGCCGTGTCTCTTCTTATCGGCGAATAACTTTTCAACCCCCGTTCTTTGGCGATTATTGTGCATATATGTCAACAAAAATATAGATTGTAAATCTTTGAATCTTCCTATCGAATTCTCCTCCAAACTATCGAACCACGACAAAGCTTCCTCCTTGAGGGACGCCGGGAACAATTTACACATTATGTTATCCCAAGTAGTCCATGCCGCCATATCTCTCTTGTAAACCTTCAAATGTTGAGATGGATCTCCTGTTCCGTCGAGGATTGACGTGAAAGTTGGCATTGAAAATTTCCTTGATACATGATCAGTGAGAATGTTTTGGCGAAATGGTGTTTTCTTGGCCTCTGCGATTGCCTTCGCCAACTTGGTATCCTTCGACGATC
>JAJJMA010216277.1:0-13520 GCA_023529015.1 Papaver nudicaule | reverse complement strand
ATTTCGGTCTTTTCAAATTCGCACGTTTATGTAACCGTCCCTGGATTTGTGGGGTCGTGGACTTCAATGCCTATATAATATTTGGTATTAATTTAAGTCAAACATCTCTTTTACCTTTCTCTCTTTTCCGCTCTGACTCTTCTCTTCTTCTTCTCCAACTTTTTCTGAAATTCCGCCTCTCTCCATTACTTCTCCTGCAACTGTTCCTCTGACTTTCGCTGATACGCCTTCAATTTTGTCCAGGTATGTCGTTCTTACTCCTTTTGTCTTTGTCCTGTCTTCCTTTGATCCTGATGTTCATTAATGGTCCTTTAGATGTTGGTTGGTGAGTAATCAACTATAGGCTTTTACTCTTTCGTCTCCCTGTCCTTGCTTTTCCTGTTTTGGATTTGATTGTTTCCTCCCTGTCATCTCAAAAATTGAACCAGTCGATATAATTAAACCCTCGGGTTAGTCTTTTCGTTTAGATTTTTGCTTCACCCTTTTGTTTTGCTTCCGTCCTGGATAAGCTTTGCCTGTAAATATTCCGTGCTTTTCAATTTTCCTCTTGTCTGTGATTTGCTTTTTGTTGTGGTTGCGGGATTTGGAGTTATGACGGGTAACATATGTTCAAAACAAAGTATGTATACATACTTGCCCCTGTTACCCGTCTTAAGTCAAAATCCCGCACGGGATTGCTCTTACATTCTTTTCCTGCTTGTTTCGTTCTTTTGACCCTGGGTTGGCCTCCTTTGTTGTGTAGTGCGTCATGTCTTCTCGGGCGAATGAGGACCAGCATCGGCATAAGGATCGTCACAACCATAGTCCTCATGCGGGGGAAAAACCTAAATCTCCTTCTGATGCTCACCGAAGTGGTCGTTCTCGTGAGAGGCACAAAGACGTTCATTCCCGCGATGAGTCCAGAAGAGGTAAGTCTCATGGAGGTGGCCAGAGTGACACCCGTCGTTCTCGTGAGAATCGTGATCAATCTCGTGAAGGAGACAGAACATATCGTTCCCGCGATGAAAAGGAATTGCCTTTGGAACGCGGGTCGAGGCCTTCTAGCAAGTCTCAGTCCATTCCCGTCGGTGATCGTCATGAACCCGCCGTTAAAACTAGGCCTTCTCGCGAAGTAAAAGAGTCACGTTCTCGTGATGTTAGTAAACCTTCTAAGGAGTCCATCACTGCTCCTTCTGGGAAGGGTAAGGAATCTGATGTCCGTCCTGAGCCTGATGCAATCCGTGCTGCTCCTTCTGACACGGGAAAAGGAACTGATACGAGACTCAAGTCAAGTAAGGCCCCTAGTGTTCCTGTTGATACAGGCAAAAGAGTTGATGCGAATCCTAAACCAGGTAAGGCCCGTACTGCTCCAGTTGATACAGGCAAAGGAGTTGAGGCGGATCCTAAGCAAATGGGGGGATCACGGAAAAGCGCGCGCACTTCATCTAAGACTTCAAGCAAAGTTCCGTCCGGGAAACACCCACGTTCACTTAACAGCAAAGCTTCCTCCAAGGCCAAGCCTATTGCACAATCATATGCTTTGAAAGTCGATCCATATCCAGATATCAGCATTACTCCCGAGAACTATTCTTTCAAGCACTGCAGTATTGATGACATCAAGAAGAAGTTTGGGCTGGAAAAGTTCGAAGTTAAGTTCGTCGAGTGCAAAGACGATGTGCTAACTCTGGACATGATCAAGAATTACAACTATGACGACACTCATCTTCTGACTACTGTAGGAGCACTGGCTGCGGGCCTCCGGATCCCTTTATACGACGCCAAGGAGACGAACCACTTCTTCTATGATGTTTTGTCCAGTCGCAATACCAAATGGTCCAAGTGGCGTCATATTGCTCTTTACACCGGTAGCTTTTGGCGAGTTTTGACAGAGTGCGCGTGTCGCAGTGATAAAGAAACTAAAGTTACTTCCTTCAAGCCTGACTTCTCGGACCAGGAATTGTATACTCCCGAGAATTTCAACAAAACCTATGCTGACTTGATCTTGCCTACTGCCCGAGTGAGATGGAGTGTTGGTGTGAAAAGACGTCAATTGACGGCGAAACAAGCTAAGAAGGGTGAGGTACGCTTACTCAGTGATGTTGACGGTCCTACTGCTAAGAACATTGCCAAGGCGGACAAAGTGTGTGACGACCATGACTTTACCTGGTACAGCACTCCTTGTGAGGTTATTGGACCCTGGGCGCACGGTTTTAGTCTGACAGAGCCAGCTCTTCCACTTCCTCAACCTAAAGTGTATAGGAAGCACGGATTCTGCCTATACGATTTGGACTTGGAAGATTTTCCTGAAAATATTAACGATTTCAGTATCCCTGAACACGGCTCGCTTGTGATAGCTAATAAGAAGCGGAAAGCTGTTGCTTCTCATTCCCAAGTAAGATTTTTGATTTCCAGCTTTGTTATTTAGGGCTTTTATTCCCGTACTAATCTCCTCTTCTCCTTAGGTGGCCAAAAAACTGAAAGTTGTGGCTGAATCTTCTCCCGAGTCCTCTGATTCGGCTACAGAACAATCTTCAGGCGAAAAGCAAGATGAAGAAGAGTCTGAAGAACCAGAACAAGATACTGAACAGGATCAGGGGGATACGGACCGTGAGTCGACCGATTCCAAGGACTCGGTACACGAGTATATGGAGGAGGATTCCCGTGCTCAGGACAGGGATGCGAGTGATATCGAGCATAGCTCCAATCGTCATGACTCTTCACGTTCTACCTCTATCGATCGTGATGCCACTCCTATTCCAGATCAAACCCGTGGCGATGCTTCTGCGTCTCCCTCTGCTCGCAAATCCGTGGAAGGTCCTTTTGATGCGGACTCATCAAGTGAGAGTGCTTCTGGGAGAAAAGTAGTCGATCTTACCCATGATGCTACTGATGTGCATAATGTTCTTCTTCGCGGGAATGCAGAATGCGTTCAAGCCAAATCCCTCTCCTTCAACGCGGGAGAAGATGAGTTTGATGCAACTAAGGATATACTTGGCAGTTTTGATGAGTGAGACAAACCCGTGGTACCAGAAGCTGTAGGTGGGAAGTCCTTTATGGTTGTTTCTGCCTTGGATGGCTCGCAATCCATTCCTGATTCTGGTACTGGTGCTTTTGTGGATGTCGATGTTCCCGAATTACTGGTTCACTTGTCGGATGATGAACGTGGATTCGTCTGGGCTCGTGATAGAGGCTACCTTTCTCTCCCCTCTTCCGCTTCTACCGTGTTACCGAGTGAACCTATCGTCAGCGCTCGTATTCGTAAAGAAACTGGCACTGCTCCTTTTGTGGATGTGCGGGAAAGTTGGGGTCGTAGCTCCAGTGACCCGGGATGTGCTTCTCTTACTGCAGGCCTGGACCTCAACCTCAGTGTGAAAGAGATGATCCTTATTGCTGATGGCGAGGCGTACTTATTCCCTCAAATGAACCTCATTGCGGTAACTCCCCTTTTCATTGCTCTCTCCTCTTTGTTTTTTCCTTCTTTTGGGTTCCTTGCTAACATCGTTGTCATGTTTCTTTAGCTGATGAAGTATCAGTACAGCTGCTGCATGTTGTACAAGTACTTTAGGTTCAAGTCCGTTCAGTTGTCCATGCTGTTTACTGATGAGCGTGAAGAAGTAAAGAAAGCCCGTGCTCAAGTTAATGATTTACAGAAAGAACTCGCAAATGCCGGTCCCTCAGCTCCCGAGATTACCCAACTGACTGAATCCAACCGTAAGCTTTCCGAAGAGAATGCTCAAATGCAGAAAGAGTTGGAAGGTCTTCGTGCTCAACTGCTCTCCAAACAAGGTATATTTCTGCTTCTTGCCTTCGAGTGGTTTCTTCTTGCGTTTGTCTGGCTCGTTACCTAAAGTGTCCCCCCTGTTGACCAGGGGCGGGTGAGGATGATGTCCAATCCCTTCGCGAATCAGTTAACATGCTTCGAAACCAAAATAAAGAACTTGCACTTGAATTAGTAACTGTGAAACTTAGGTATAATAAGCAGAGTGATGTAGTAAAAGAGTGTAGAGAAGCCTATCGCAAAGTTGATCAACAAAGACTTAGGGCTGTCGCGGATTACAGAGCATACGAGAAGAAGGCAGATGCTGAGTTATCTTGGAAGACTTCTTCCTTGGTAAATGTAACTCGTGATCTTTCTGACCTGCGCGCACATCTTGCGAGTCGTACTGCTGATTCAGATCGTATTACCATCGAAGAACTACGCTCCCAAGTGTCTCATTTTTCCCGTGAGAACCTTATTCTTAAAGAAGAATATGAGATTCTCAAAACTGAGCTAGACTCCGCTAGGCGTACTGTCAATGAATTGACTTTAAAGAGGCTTGATGACGAGATGTCATGTGCTAAATGGAAATGTGCAGTGAAAGGAGTCTATAATGAAAATATCCGTATTGAACACGAAACTCAATTGCATAAAGCAGAGATAGTTAACCTACAGTCCCTTTACGATTCTCTCGAGGCATCGCATGTCAAACTCTCTGAAGAAAATTGTGTTCTTATTGGGACCGCAGAAACTTTATCTGTAGACTTCAAGGGTAATACTGTTATCACGAGTGGAGTCCTCGCGTACTATTTTCTGATCTCGTGTATACCATCTTCTCGTGCTCATTTTTCTTTGTTCTTTCAGGTCTTGAAGAACAACTTAGCGCTGCAAACTCCCGAATCTCGGAGCTGGAAGGAAAGCTGACTGAGGTAGAGAATCACCGTACTAATCTTCACTCACAGGTGATTTCTGTTGAGCAGCGCGCTACCAAAGCTGAGAAGAATGTATCCTCGCTTAACCACCAGGTCAAGGAAATCGCCTTTCAGGCACATCTGAAGTATGCTACCAAGGTGAATAATCTTCATGACCAACTTCGTGCGGCTACTGGGAAGGACTATCCCGTGTTACCCTTGCCCGTACGATCTGATCCACGTGCTACTCAATCTTCGACGTCTGCTGCTTCAGTTGACAAGAAGTCTTCTGACCCTCCTGCTACTGCGCCGTCTTCTTAGATGCTTTTGTCTTTTATTTTTTCAAACTTTCCTTGACTTTGATGATTGTTTTTGATTATCCCTTGTGACATTTTGGTATTTTGTACTGCTATCTCGCTATTGAGGTGAATGCGGGTATAATCACTTATGCTGTAATCTGCTTTTAACTTAATGGTCAATCATCAGAACTTTTTCCTCCTTTTATTTATGCCTTTTCTTTCCATTCTCTTCTACTGCCCCTGTTTAAGGAAGGGGATTGTCATATCTATTTTGTCAAAGCTTTTCCTTAAACAAAAAATATTGTGTCTTTGGCTTATGACGGGTAACACATGTTCGCAACAAAGTATGTATACATACTTGCCCCTGTTACTCGTCATAAGCCAAATAACGTTACTCGTCGTGCGGGCCCATACTGACTTTGCCCCAGTCAAGTATGGCAAAGGTTGACAGGTCCCGTGCGGGCCAATACTGACTTTGTCCCAGTCAAGTATGGCAAAGGTTGACAGGTCCCGTGCGGGCCAATACTGACTTTGCCCCAGTCAAGTATGGCAAAGGTTGACAGGTCCCGTGCGGGCCAATACTGACTTTGCCCCAGTCAAGTATGGCAAAGGCTGACAGGTCCCGTGCGGGCCAATACTGACTTGTGAATTTTCAATCTGATTTGGATGCTCCTTGATATGGTGTAATGTTTGTTTAAGTGTTTGCCCAGTCATAATGATTGCTAAGCCTTGGCCAAAGGGAAGCGGAATCATGTATGGGGTGTTTCCCTACCCGGATCTTGGCTCCTTTTGGGTAGGGATCCGTGTTGTATGTTGGGCATCTCTTGTTATCGATTAGAACGTCTGGTCTTACACTTATTGACGCTTACGATGTTAATCCGGCGAGATTACACATGGCGTGTTTTTACCCGTTTATACATTTGCTGGATACTCTTATCAAAATGCTGGTTTTGACGGTATCGCGATGATTTGGAGCCTTTCAGGTCTCTCTTTTGTTAGTATCTTGATTGACGCCAATTGTGACACATTGATTTAACGTGGTTCGGTACCGAAATACCTACGTCCACGGGTGATAACTATGCACTTATCTTTATTTATTAAATTTATTTACATACAAATAGCTATTTTTGTTGATGCGAAGCCAGATTTACGCTTGGTAACTCGTTGACGCTATGTACACGCTTTTTAGGTTGACGCAGCTTTCATAAAGTACGAACTAATCACTTGATATACGAGGTCTGCAAATCCCCTCCAGAGATAGATACACGGATAGCGGGAATCCATATCTTCTCCTGGCTGCTGCGCGTGAACCTGCGCTTCTTGAGATTCTAAAATGCTGTAAAGATAAAAACCCGAGGCACACGACTCCTTTCAGAGATAGACACATTCAACGGCCTAAGCCTTTGTCTTCTTCTGTCCGTGGTGCGCGATCCTGCGCTTCTGACCTTCAGAAACTTGTTAAGGATAGTACGGCTTCAAATAGGTTGCGTTCCATGGATGACGCAATGTCTGTCCTTTCATGTTTTTCAGTACATATGAACCCTTTCCAGCCACATCATGGATGATGTACGGTCCTCCCCAAGTTGGAGCAAATTTTCCTGCTTGTTTCTCCTTCTGATACGCGGGGATGACCCTTAGTACGTACTGGCCTACCACGAAATTTCGGGATCTAGACTTTTTGTTATATTCTCTAGCCAACCTCTGCTGATAATTCTCCATGCGCTGCAGTGCGACTTCTCTTTTTTCTTCTAGGTCATCTAGTTTTTGCAACATCAATTCCGAGTTAAGTCCTTTCTCCCATGCTTCGCTTTTTGTAGTGGGGAGTATAACCTCCGTAGGGATGACTGCTTCTGCTCCGAATGTAAGTAGGAATGGTGTTTCTCCCGTTGCCTCTCTTCGGGTAGTTCGGTACGCCCACAGGGTGTTGTGTAACTGCTCGCACCATGCTCCTTTCTTAGGCCCCAAAGTTCTCTTCAAGTTTAGAGCAATGGTTTTGTTCGTGATTTCCGCCTGCCCATTGCTTTGAGGATAGATGGGGGTAGACTTTAACTGTGCTATTTTGAAAAGTTCAAAAAGTTCATCCACGTGCGCTCCAGATAATTGTGCTCCGTTGTCTGAGACTATGGCTGCGGGAATACCAAATCTACAAATGATATTTTCGAAGATGAACGTGAAGACGTCAATGTTTCTGATATTAGCAAGTGCTTTCGCTTCCACCCATTTTGTGAAGTAATCCGTAGCCACTATTAGATATCTTCTCTTTTTGGTACCCATTACGAGAGGACCCACTATGTCTATTCCCCACTTGGCGAATGGCCAAGGGCTAAGCACAGAATTCAAGGTAGTTGCAGGAGCCCGGATTCTCCGCGCATATCGTTGACATTCTTCACACCTTTTAGACATGTTGGCGGCGTCATTGTTCATGTACGGCCAATAGTACCCTTGCATTCTTGCTTTGTGTGCCAAGGATCTTCCCGCACTGTGATTTCCTGCGTCTCCATAATGTATGGCGATCAGTACTTGATGTCCTTCCTTTCTAGACAAACATCTGAAGAGCGGCCCTGAGAATGACTTTTTGTACAAAATTCCTTCCCGCAACTCATAATTTCCCGCCTTTGACTCAATTTTTCTTTCTTGTAAGTAATTTGACGGCCTTAATCCTTTTTCTAGCAATTTGCGAATTGGGATTCTCCAGTCTTTTTCCTCGTCAATCATCATCTCTCGGTCCTTTTCTGCTTTCTCTACGAGGTCCTCCATGGTAGCTTTGTCTTCCAGATCCTCTTCTGGGGATGCTTGTTCGTGGTCCGTGACCATTATCCCTTTTAATTTGACTGAGGGTTCATATATTCTCCCTATTTTGATGGCAACTGTGTTCGGGTCCTTCATCATCGAAGATATGAAGGCCAAGGCGTCTGCATGACGGTTATCCTTTCTACACAAATGCCGAAAGACAATCTTCTCGATCCGGGAAGCGAGACTTTGAGCCAAGGCCATGTACGCCATCATATTCTCATCTATAGTTTGATATTCCAGCTCAATTTGTCGGATGACAAGCTGTGAATCACTTGTCAAACGTACATCATCGATACCCATTTCTATGATCAACCGTAACGCATGGATCACGGCCTCGTACTCGACTACATTGTTCGTGTGTTCTTCAAATTCTAGCCTGAATGAGTGCACCATGCGGTCCCCAGATGGCGAGGTAATGACAATGCCTATCCCTGCTCCCTCTTTATTCCTGGATCCGTCAACGAAAACTTCCCATCTTTTAGAGTTGGAAGGAACCAAAATACTGTTTGGATCTTCAATATCTTCTTCAAAGCCAGGTCTCTCATCCACTCCGTCATCATTGTCCAAGGGTAGATCCGCCAGGAAGTCTGCGAGTACCTGAGACTTTCTTGCCGTACGGGATTCGTAAATGATCTTGTGTTGCCCCAACTGTGCGTTCCATTTGGCTATTCTTCCCACCGCCTCTGTGTTTCCGAGTACTGCTCCCAAGGGAGCCTTGGTGATTACACGTACGTAATGCGCATCAAAGTAAGTCCTCAACTTCTGACTTGCATGAACTAGAGCCAAGATGAGTTGCTCTAACTTGGTGTAGTTTCTCTCCGCGGGAGACAATGTTTTGCTGACATAGTAGACGGGTTGTTCTTCCTTCAGGTTAGTTCTGACCAACACGGCGCTCACCGCGTTACTTGTTGCTGCGATATACAGGGCCAACACTTCATCCCGCTCGGGCTTTTGAAGAATTGGTATGGCCGCCAGATACTCTTTTATCTTTTGAAATGCTTCTTCGCACGAGTCCGTCCACGCAAATTTGCTTTCTTTTTTCAAAATATTGAAGAATGGCTTGCATTTGTCTGATGATCTTGCAATGAACCTTCCTAGCGCCGCTAGGCTTCCATTAAGCTTTTGGACTTCTTTTAGTTTGCGCGGCGAGGGCATATCCACAATTGCTTGAATTTTGGCCGGGTCCACCTCTATTCCTCTTTTTGTAACCAAGTACCCTAAGAATTTGCCTGATGTAACTCCAAAAGTGCATTTCTCCGGGTTTACTTTCATGTGACATTCCCTCATAGCCTGAAAAATTTCCCTCAGATCTTCTAAATGGCTGCCCGCCTTCTTGCTTTTGACTAGCATATCATCTACATACACTTCAAGACTGCGCCCAATCCATGGTTCGAAAACCTTGTTCCCCAACCTTTGATACGTTGCCCCTGCGTTTCTTAGTCCAAATGGCATCCTGGTGTAACAGTACAATCCTCTCGGAGTAAAGAAAGCAGTATGCTCTTGATCCTTTTGGGCCAATGCAATTTGATTATACCCAGAGTATCCATCCATGAATGATAGTAGCTCGTGTCCCGCAGTCGCGTCAACAAGCTGGTCTATGCTGGGTAGCGGGTAACTGTCTTTCGGGCACGCTTTGTTAAGATTGGAGAAATCTATGCAGATCCGCACGCCTCCGTTCTTTTTTGGTACGACTACCATGTTTGATATCCACGTTGGGTACTTGACTTCTCTGATGAATCCTGCTTCCAATAGTTTCTTCAACTCTTGTTCCACTGCATGCTGGTAATCTGGTGATATCTTCCGCAATCTTTGCCGGAACGGCTGCGTTCCTGGCTCTATTTTTAACTCGTGCTCCACGACCTTTGGATCTATGCCGGGCATATCCCCCATTTTCCATGCGAAGATGTCGGCGTACTCAATTAACAACTGGTGAAGTGCGCTTTCCTGCTCTTGTCCCATTAATGTCCCAATTTTAATCATCCTTGGAGATTCAGACGTGCTTATGTTTACTTCCTTAGTAGGCTCCACCGCGGAGAAAAGCGGTTCTGCAGCTCCTATGAGGGGAGCCTTCTTTAATTGCTATTTGGCGTGCGCTTTCCCCTTCACTGCTTTCATTGCCTCCATCTCATTAGGAGTCATACCGGGACAAGAAGTGCTCGCGTTCCCGTTGAGCTTTGGTGTGGTAGCGAGAATCTCATTTGCTATGTCTGTAAGGTGCTGTTCAATCGCCAAATTCTTGTTTCTTTCTGCTTCCCTCCATGGACTCGCCATTTCATACGCGGGATCAGTGCGCACGTGCATTAAGCTTTTCCCTTTAGACTCTTCGAGATATTCATTGATAACTAGATTCTTGTTTTCTTCCTTACGAGCTTTCCTGGTATTTCGTTCCGCACGCTCCGCATTCATTCTGATTTCCGTCGCATGACACTCCCTTGCTATATCCTGATCTCCTTTGATTTGCATTTCTCCTTGATCCGTGGGAAAACTTAGGTACTGATGATATGATGATGCAACTCCTTTTAGCTGATGAACCCACAATCTCCCTATTATGGCATTATACGGCGAAGGCGCATCCACGATGCTAAAACTCGTATTAACCGTCAAGGGACCCACTTTTACTTCCAATATAATTTCTCCCTTAGGCTTCGAGATAGATCCATTGAAACCGTAAATAGTATACCGTGATGGGGATAACTGCTCATCCTTGAGATTCATTTTCAGGAACGCGCTGTAAAACATTACGTTCAAGGAACTCCCGCTATCAATCAAGATTTTCTTCACGTTCCATCCAGCAATCGGAAGAGTCAAAACTAACGGATCATTGTGCACATCCATATCTTGATCAACATCTGCTGCTGAGAAGCTTAAAGGTGTAGCCATCCATTCTTCCCACTGCTCCGTGGCCTCTCCGTTCATGCTGAAAATCTCATGGCTCTCCATTCGCTTTCTGAGTCGCTGGTTTATGCCTCCCACGAGTGACGAAGATCGTGATTCTGAATGGGTGATCATTGTAACTACTTGGTCGTTTGGTGGAATTACAACCGTCTTGTTCCGTTGGCTACGCTGCTGCTGGTACACGTACTGTCCTAGATCTCCTGTGTCCACCAATCCTTGTATGTAATCTTTCAAAGTCTTGCAATCCTCAGTTCGATGCCCTTTGAACTCATGGTACTCGCAGAAATCTTTGTGGTTTTCATTCCGGGATGCCTGTTGTCCTCTTGACCATGGCCACTTCATATCCTCTCGGGATTTCAAGGTACGCAAGATTTGTGACACGCTAGTGTTCAGCTTTGTGTAGACGGCATCATTGAAATTGTAACTCTTTTTTCCCGTTCCCGGCTTTAGACGCTTGTTCTCGTACTGCCTTCCTCCATCGTGCGCCCTCTTTTCTGTGGGCACGGGCTCAACCGAATTGGTACGGTGCGTGCTTCCTTGCCCTTGAGAAGACCTGTGATTGCTCCTTGGCCGATCCGTGGATCGATGCGACTGACCTCGCGGGTTGTCTCTTTGAATTTCCTGCAATCGTACATGTTTCTCTAGGATGATGCGCAATGCTCCTTCGGTCTGCGGATCTGATCCGTGAATTTCCACAAATAGCGCGCAGTGCCTATCCAGTCCCCAGGTAAAACCGCTGATTTTCGCCTCATCGCTCACGTTTCCTATCTCTTGGCAGATCTTCGTCCATCTTCTCTCATAGTCTCTGTAACTCTCTCCTGCCTTAGAAATGAGTCCGTGAAGCTTATCAGTCCCCGTCTTCAAAGCTTTGTTATACATGTATTGTCCCACGAACTTGGTGGCCAGTTCAGCATATGATCTGATGGAATTCGGAGTCAAGTTGTCGTACCATTGTAGCGCGACTCCTTTTAGACTGGATGGGAAATACCTGCACATTACCACATTGTTCCTTACCCATGGCGCCATAACCCGTGCGTAATACCTCAGATGCGCCGCGGGATCTTTGGTCCCGTCATAACATGTGAAAGTTGGCAGTGAACATTTCCTGGAAATCCTAGTCAATGCTAGCCGGGGAACGAGTGGTGTTGTCTGAGCATCGTGCATTGCTACTTCCAACCTGTTGCCCCCTTGGTGCGCTCTGATTGCTCTTAGCTCGGCTCTCATTTCCTCTATCTCATCTCGGTACTGACGTTCATGATTGTTGGGCATGCCGCCGTGGTTAGCTGGTCTGTTTACGGGTTGCATTCCATTACCGTACTCATCCTCATACTCATCCTCGCCATAGTCTTCCTCCATGTCATCTTCCGCGGATTGATTTCCTACTTCGTAGTCGTAATCCATATCTCCCAAATAGTTGTCATTGCACGGAATGGCTGGCGTCCGGACTCGCTGCTGAGGGTGCATGATCATTCTTCTGTCCGGGTTGTTTTGGAGCCGGATGTTCTGCGAACCTTCTTCCCGTGCGGGACTTCTTGGAAGTTGGTACTGTAAAGGCTGAACTTGCTGCGCTCTTGCCATGACTGCGGCTTTTCCCTTTAACTCCTCATTCTCTCGTGCTAGGATGGCCATCGCGTCCGCCAGCAATTTTCGTTCCCTTTGTGCTGCCTTTAGCTCTGCCGCCAATAGTATGGATGCATTTGACTGAGGAGATGGCTCCGTACGCGGGTTTGCTTCATGTGGATGGAAAAAATCTGCTTCTAACTCTTCTTCAATAGAATCGTCCTCACTGGCCTCGATGTCAATGTGTGGCTTTTCTTGTTCCACCCTCTCATGTTGCACGGCGGGACTTTGACCTGGTGACAAAACTCCGCTCCCGGGGAGCTGATATGGCAGTTGCAAGCGTGATGATCCTCCCAGCTCGCCTGGTGCCAATCCATACTGATGAAGATGGCCGACCTGCTTTTTGGCTTGCTCTTTAGCGGCTTGACAGCTCTCTGTTGTGTGACCCTTTATTCCGTGGTAATCGCAGTAATCCTCTGGGATTGCTCCTCCCACCTTGCCTTTGTTTTTCTCTGGCACTACTTTTGTCATTTCCACCTTTCGAATTTCTGCGTCTCGAATGGCTTTCAAACTCCTCGCGTCTGCCGCTGCCTGTGATGCGATCTTTTGCGCTTCTATAGTTGCATTCTTGCCTGTGATTTCCTTGAGTGCATCAATAGTCTGCGTTTTTTGATGCTGTTCCAAAACTTTTTTCTTTGCAATCGCAATCATTTCCGCCGTAGCTTTTGCTGCGGCCTTTGATGCTTCTTTGGATGCTACGACTGTCCTCAGATCTGCTCCTGTTACCGTGCTCGCCTTTGTAGCTGCGGCCGTGCGGTTTGCTTCCTGCTCCATGGCGATTTTCTGCGCACTTCGCGTCCTTACTGCGGGTATAGGATTCTTTGGCTTAGGGGGTTCTTTGGGTAACTCCATGTTCTGCAATGGAACAAACAACAGAAAAACCCAGTAGATTTTTACAAAGATTTGGTTAGTTAAATCATTAACATAATCCATCCTTCCTCCGGACTTGTTTCTTTAATCCTTTTTCGCCGTATCGTGCCGCTGTGTTATCACGTAAGCTCAGGATAAAATGAAAGCATAGACATAACATTATAAGTAATAACAATTTGCATATTTTCAACGCTATTACTTGCTCTCTTAATGAGAAAAATCATATTGCTGTTTTTGTTTTGAGAACACAAAGTCACTAGGAAAAGACTAATACTTTTACCGAGACATTATGTCCCTGTTTCTAGCGCCAAACTGTGAGAGCAAAAACCTATCTTCTTAGATTAAGAGATCACAATCAATATCGCAGCATACTTGCGAGTGCGATACAACAATGAT
>JAJJMA010216274.1:0-17949 GCA_023529015.1 Papaver nudicaule | reverse complement strand
GTCCCGGGGTTTTTCTGCTAGGTTTGCAGTTTCCTCGTTAACGAAATTCTGGTGTCTTGCATTACTTTTCCCTTCCGCATTATATTGTCTCTGATCTATATAATAGAAGTAATTGCAAGTTTGTTGATTCATAACCTTTGAGTGAATCCGTCTCTATTGAGATCTACGAGAACTACGTTCTTGGTAGGGTTCGGTTCTTTGAACTATACTCAGGTTGTTGTTTGAATATTGATTTGTGAGATCGTTCAAACAACCATAATCAACTAGGTTCACGAAAACTAAAAGTTGGTGGTGTATCTCGGTATCCCTGCTTTTTCAAGAAGTATATACCCAACTGCTCAGAAACACGCATCCAACGCGTTTGGCAAAATGTCTGAATAAATCAGTTCAATACTGCTGCGACCAGTTCATTGAACCTGGTCTGCCATCAGCTAGGCAATGGTTATGGCTAGTCTTTGTATTGGGTTTGCAGGATTTTTCGAAGACAAGAGGGACACGGCAAACCTGGTTGAGTGTAGAGAAAGATTTCAGCCCGAGATAACAGCAAGAGGAAGGCGTTTTAGGTGGAAATTTAGGTGAAGTTTTTGGGCATTAGTTCTGCCAGAAGAATCAATATTGTTGTTTAGCTGTTGTGATTTTCCTGATTTGGTTTATGAGGGTTATCTACCATGGTTACGACCTGAAGTAAGAGGGTGACATGACTTAAAGAAATGGGTTTGTGAAGGGCAGAACATGGAATTGAAGACAAGAGGAGTTTCTGGAAGACAAAATAGGGCCACCAAACTGATGCTGCCATCAGTTTTAGACTTGGTTCCGACTAGTATTTTCAATGAGACATTTCCAAGGGTTCTGGTCAGGGTTTAGAAATTAGGAAGAACACGGCAAATCTGGTGGGTTTTGACAGCAATTTTTGGACGACAATACATGGGTTCTAGCCATGGTTTTAGCGGGTATTTCAGGAGGGGTAAGGCCTGAATTAAGAGGCCAGCAGAGGGCAGAGAGTTGAGTTCCAAGTTATCTCATTTCTGGGATACACTTTCTTGCCGAGAAGACAGCTAGGGATATGCACTACTGGCGTTGATTTTCTGATTGAATGATCGCTGATTGTTGCTTGTTTTAGAGTTGGACAAAGATTATGAAACTTGGGGTTATTACCAGTTACGGTTTAGCAGGGGTTTGGGAGATATAAAGGAGGCGCAGTTGAGAGGGGAATACATCTTTTACCACCAGTTTGATAACACCAGTTGGAGGCGCAGAGACGGACAGAGAGAACCTTTTGGACAACAGTTTCGAGGCGCAGCAGAGTTGGACGTCAAGAAACCTAAAGGAGCCTGAGTTTGCTTTTCTTGTTACTTTTCAGTTTTGAAACCTTATTTTTCTACAGAGATATTATGTTTCTTTACAACAACATGAGTACCTAGTTTTCTTTATTAATTGGGGATGATTTCAAAACTCCCAGACATGATCTTTTAATCAATTCCACAAGTTAAATCTTTCAATATTTTTGTTTTATTGTTTTCTTTTACCGTGCTATGGCCATGAGATGTATGCTAGTTGTTCAAGTGGACAATTGAATATCTTGTATGTAACTCTAATGCTAGTTTAGAAATCTCTAATCCGTAATTGATGGAGTAATCTTAACATAAGTAGTAAAATATTATTTGTTGTAATGGGATGTTATGGAAAATAGTGTGTAGAAGACAACCCCAAGTTAACATGTCGAACTTGTGAGCATGTGGTTAGGATCAATCCGATTCATAGAGAATATCGGTTAATTACGTTACACTTTGAGAACTTATTCAAAGTGGCCTAATTGGCTAGAAACGAGTAGAGAACTTATTCTACGAAGTGACCTTGGAGTCTAATAGACTAGTTGAACTTGTAACTTGTCTAGGGTTGTTAACAATCGTCATTATTGAAGATTATACTTGTATGGTTAATATTATTCATGTTTGGTTGTGGAGAATGAATCTTTGATTAATACCTTCATCATAATTTGAATCACAAATATACAATTTTCTGAATTTTTATTCGAACAACAACAATCTTTATGTTCATAACAACTTGAACTCATACCTCCCTGTGGATTCAGACTCGACTTTCCTCACTACTTCTTAGTTGAATTGTGTAATAGTTGAGATAATACTATTGATAGGTTTGACACATCATCAAAATTGGCGTCGCTGCCGGGGAGACAGTGGTAGTTTTAGGTTTTTTTTTTCTTTCTTTTATTCTTGCTTTTCAGCTGAATTGATTGAGAAAGGATAGACAACAATAGAAGTACTACGTCAAGCTAAGGACGTTAAATGAGGCGCTAGTTGGGAGGAAACCCAATGATTGTGCTTAATGGGAGTCAACCCATTCGATTTTGCTTTGTGGGAGTCAACCTGTTTTTGCCTGAAAAACAATGCACCGTCTCTGGTACTTTCGTAGTGCTCGAGATCAAAGTCGAACAAGAAAAGCCTAAACTAAGTCAATGGCCGTTCAAGTCTTGCTTCGGTCACAGAGAGGATAGAGGTTGATCTAGGGAGGGAAACAGTGAAGAAACTTGAGATCAGGTTGAGGATGTGTGTTTCTGGGTGTAAGAGTTCAAGATCTCCGTCGTAAGGTTGACTGGAAATCTCCAAGGCTAGAAGTGTGTTGTATTGCTCAGGTGTTTTGGCTCTGAGAATGTTTCTGGATGCTCTAGAAAAATGTTCTGCCTTGGAAGATAAAGGAAGCCTCTCGACAGAGAAGGTGGAAGTCGTGGAAGAGTGGAGGACATAAGTTGTGCTCTGTAACTGCTAGAGTCTTTAGAACGTGTCCACTCAGCACCACCTCCTCGTAACTGTCCACTATCTCTATCAGTTTCTTTCTAAATGTCGTAGATCGCCAAACCAATACCCCTAAAGTTATCCCCCGGTGTGATGTTTTGATATCTCGAGTGGCATGCGGACATTGCATGGTTGTGTCGAACAACATCGTGTGGCTATGACTCTGTGGCCAATGTGAGTGTGGCGCTAAGAGACATGCATATTGGATGTATAGCAGCAGCCTTGGCCATTGGCCAAGGCCAGGAACTCATGGCGCCATGGTACAGCAACAACGAGTCAAATATCGTGGCGCCATGATGCATGGCGCCACTGCTCTGGCGTTACGGCCTTGGCCACTGGCCAAGTCCAGCTTTGGTATGGCGCCATCCTCATGGCGCCATGGTCTAGGAGACCACGGCCTTGGCCACTGGCCAAGGCCAGTTTTAGTATGGTGCCATCCTCATGGCGCCATGGTCCAGGAGACCACTGGCCAAGGCCAATTGTTGTGGCGCTATAACTTATGGCGCCATGCCTAGGGGCCAGGCCTTGGCCACTGGCCAAGGCCAATTTTCTCGTGGCGTGTTCAGGTTATGCCACTTTGGCTATGGCCTACTTGTGCACTTGCGCTATGGCGTATTTTAGGTTGTGGCGTTCTTATCCATGGTATGTTAGGCCATTATGTGTTCAGAGTGTGGCCTGCCTAAGTGTGTTTAGGCTGTTGTATGCTTCTCAGAGAGCTCTGGATGGGCCTAGAGCCGCGATGTTTCTGAGGTTTTCATTTAGACTCATGTGTTGAGTCGTATTTTAAGAGGAATCCGTGAGGATGCGTCTCCGTTAACTCTCCACCATATAGCATTGAGCAATTTAGTTCTGATATCGAGGAATTCGAGGTGATGTCGACATGAAGTAAATTGATGGGTTTACGTGTTGGTGGGGTTACTTTAGCACTGCACTACAATATTATCCTCTCCACCGGGAGTTATAAGAGAGAACTCGTAGAGAGTACTTTCAGCTTGCAGAATAGGTTGTATTCTGAGCCATAGAGATGTGCCTGAGTAGGCGATTGCCTTTAGGTAAGGCGTAGTTAGAGAGTAGTTTTACAATTATGTCCCTCTCTCATTTTTTGACCATCTACATTAAGTCCCCTAGTTAGTGTGGAGCAGTAATGTTTCATACTAAGCATTGGATGGTGATGGTAATCCTGATAGCCTTAGGGTTTTTTTTTTAGCAAAGATTTACAAAAGATTAGATCTTAGTGTTAATGAATCTGAAAATCGATGGTAAGCCTGTATATAGAGAAAGTTTATATATATATATATATACACGTGCGTGGGTAAGGGAGCGAAAGGGGGGTGGCCATGGCGCCATGGGATGCAGCGCAGACGGCTGTGGCCATGGCGCCATGACCGCCGCGTCTCGAGATGCGTTTTTTTTCCTTTTTTTACTCGCCAGTCCTAGGGCTGGCGGGATTTAAGAAAGGCCTTGGGCCTCATGTCCCACTTTCCTTGTTTAGGAGTTTTACTGGTACTAGAACTCTTAATATATATATATATATATATATATACATTCCTAGGTGAAGTTTTCAATAAAGAAGAGAAAAGAGAGAAGGGTTTCCCAGAGTAGCATATTTTTCTCTTGTTTTTGATTCATCCTCTTTAATCATGCTTGTTAGCCCTCATTCATCATGTCGTCAAGTGGAGCAACAACAAGGAGTAACAAGGTAATCTAGGGTTTAGTGTGTTTTTTTTTATCTTTTTTTTACGCGGTTGTGTGTATATATATATATACGCGGATATATATGCGTCCACGGGGAGAGACGAGTTAATGGCGCCACGGGTTGTGGCGCCATGGTTTTGGAGTACCACGGCCTTGGCCGAAGGGCCAAGGCTAACTTGGTGGCGCCATGGGTATGCCGCCACTCATACTCATGCATAAAAATTATTATACATTTTTTTATAATAGCATATTGTTGTGTTGCATGTATACTTTAATAAGTGTGTATGCATAACTATTCATGCTAGTAAGAGAGTGATTACTACTATGTGTATACGAGTATGTAGTAACTTACTTGGAATTGATCGTGTGTTACAGAGAAAGCGAAGTGATGACGCTACTCTTGTGCTTTCTATCGTTGGGACGCCTAGTGCTGAGGATAAATTCTTTGATGCGTATAAAGAGATTGGTAGGAGGACTACTCCACTTGTGAGCCGAGTCGATCCAGGGGCTCGTTTTGCTCCGAAGTATAACAGTAAAACCAGGTCTCCGTCATCGATTGTTGCGCCTGGTGAGATCATTAGGTTTTCCTTGCAACGAGGTGAATATGGGGCTTCTTCCATTGACTTTGGCGCTCTTAGGGCTCCCCTGGCTCAGTAGATCCCTTGGTTGGATTCCATGTTCAATGACGAGAAGGTGTATAATATTTTAGAAGAAGTTGGGATTGCGCACGCGGTGAGGGCGTATGGCAAGCTGAAGGTGCATGTATACGTTGACAGTGTTGTCGCCTTTGCTTCTCGTTGGTGTGAATCCACAAATACTGCTGCCATGGGCTTTGGGGAGATCATCATTTCTTTGGAGGCAGTATCAACTCTGTATCACCTTCCGATACCCGGGAATCTTCCAAGGAACTATACGGGGCTCCCTTGCGATGTCGTGGTTGATGAAATAAATACAAAGATTAGAGATCTTCATTTACCTAATGCCTCGGCCGATGAGAATTATACCTGGTGGATCCATCACTGGTATTCGTCTGGAGGTAGGAGCGACGCTCTCAGCAACACCAAGATTATATCAGCATTCCTCACACTCTGGTTGTCGCGGGATATATTCGAGGATGATCCTGTCGGGACGTTGAAGCCTGTTGTCGTCCCATATGTTGTTTGGCTAGCTCGGGGTATGCCTTTGCCGATTGGTAGCTTGTTCTTTGGGTCCCAGTATGCGCATCTGAGTGCTTTAGCCAGGAACATGTCTAGTTCTTCTACGGGTCGTATTTCGTCGTTTGTCAACCTTCCTTTCCTCCAGGCCTTTTTGTGGGAACACTATGTGGAGTATGCTCCGCAGGGTGGTCTCCTTCAGATTTGTTGGAGCACGCCAAAATCATATGGTGAAGTGATAAGCAACCCAATGATTTGGTGAAGCTAATAGATCTTTTGGATAAGGAAGAGAGTGTCTGACTTATCATAAGAGGTCATAATAGGACCCACGTCGAGTAATGATGTCGCTTATAAGTATTTACCATCTGACTTTAAACGCCAGGTAGTTTACTTTGATTCTAATCAGTTTATTATTTTTCACTCTTCTCGTAAATCACAGTAACATGAATCTCTCTGGGCTTCTTCCATTGGCCAAGTTACATTTCCCTGTCTGCAATTACAGCCAATGACAAGCGACTAAATCACTCAAGTTCTCTTTTGAGATCTGGTCCGAGTATTGAACGGTTTAGATCAAAGTAGTAAGATAAATAAAGTATCTGGTACAGCTTGTTACACATTCCCCGATATACGCCAAGGTGATGAAATATTTTAGTGCCTTTGGAAATTTTCAGAGATTGAATAATTATAAACTTCTTTATTTTCCACCGATATATTTCTTTTTTGGGGGGTTTTTTATTAGGGTTTTTAGAGAGACCCTGAACCATGGTTGTTGATTTCTTGATAAATAGTCAAAATTGAAAAAACAAAATTAGGGTTTTTGTGTTTAATCAATGGGCTCATCTGGGTTTGTTCTGATCTCTCTACTTCATTCTGTTATAGCTATAACAACTGGGGTTCTAATGATGTTTTATTCAAGAGAAATCTATGAGTTTGGTCATGGAATTGAAACTGCAAATAAACTATTAGGATCAAATCCACATGATCAGTTGCTAATTCAAACATCAGATTCTTTCTCTGGGTTGCTTTTATGTGTGATTGGGATTTTTCTTTTCATGGTTGCTTTTGTTAAAGATAGTAAGTTTCAGAGTTTTTTTGCTAAAGGTTGTGTGCTGATTCATATCTGTACTGCTGTTTGGAGGATTTACTTTGAAAGAAGACTTGAGGATCTTGCTTGGGATTGGCCAAGGCAAGTTGTTGGTGATATTATTTTAGCTGCTTCTTGGGTTTTATTTCTCGTTTACTCGTGGAGAGAAAAATATGATTAGTACTTTGATCCATCCATAAAGGAGAATCGCTTTGAGCTGCAAGCAGCCATGGATTGAATTACAACCACGGGTCTGGTTTTCAAGGAATCAATTCATCCAAGTGTGTAGGGTAATTGAAGTTGAAGTTTGGGGATTTGTGGTCAGTAAATTTGGCTTTAGAAAGACATGGTGAAAAACCCTAGTTGGTTTGGTTTCTTTGTAATAGCTGCCTAAGGTTGTAAATTTCTTTCAGATAGTAAAACTGGAAATATATGATATTTTTCTTCTTTGTTTTTTTCGGTTCTTAATGCTCATTTGGTGTATATGAATTGCTCACTGGTAAACTTGTATTGTCATGACATTGTAATCTGAATTTTGTGATGTGAAATTGGGGAGAACAAATTCCTCAATACTTTTGTACAATGCATGGCCTTTCAGTTCACTTAGTAATACTTCATAAGAGACATTCAAACTGATGCAGTTCCGAAATGAAGTAGAAAGCTGGCAGGCTACTCAATTGGAAGGGAAGAGTGAGGTGGTATTGAATTTAGTGTCGTGTCCGTGTCAGACTCGCGTCGACTCTTGGGCGCGCGAGTCTCCGCGTCAGACAGATCACTGACATCGCATGTATATATCACACATGATTTAATATGAATGTGTGTTAATAATTCAAGAATTTTCAATACAAAGGTTATTATACCCATACATATGCTTATTCATTTATTGTATTTAGATTTATCAACAATTTAGTAATGTTATTAAGACGTCAAATTCAAATAATATCTATATTATAGTATGAAATATTATTGATTTCATAACGTATCTGCGTCCTATTGATTTTGACAACTTACCGCGTTTACGTCGGTGTCGTGTCCGCGTCACCGCGTCCTTGTCAGTGCAACCCAGTATTGAATTGGTGAAAGCTGATACGGGGGACTAGGAACAACATGGAGGGGCTGGTGAAGGTGCCACTTAACGGTTGGTGATACTGGTAATAGATTGCTAACAGTCAACATTGTACAGTAGCAAGAATCTGGTTTCTCCCTTGAATCTAGACATGTTGGAAAATCTTGCAACAATCAAAGTAGATGTTAGATGTATCAAGGTAATATATCAAAAACTGAACTTCAAATAAACCCTAACCGCTTCTACGAGGACAGAGCCGCATGTTTAAAAACTGCCTTAACACAATAGCTTGCGGGTACACTCAAAGAGAGTGATGTTATACCCCTACAGCGAGGATGTGTCCAGAATAGAACTGCCCAACGTGTGAATGTCATCACAACAATCAACACCCAAGATTTGGAAACCTTAATTCGGTTTTATTCATATGCACTCTAGAATCCGAAACCTAACTTTGGTTTCTGCTGAACAAGATGCAGAGTTCGAAACTTAAATATGGTTATCTCAGAAAACGTATTTCGAAGTTAAAAATCTATCATTTTGATTTGTGTTTCAACAAATTAATGAGTTTGAAATTCTCAATTTGAAGTTTGAATTTGTTCACCTTCAATGTACAACTAAGTTTGTTTGAGTCATCATTAGAAATATGGTTCGTCGCTCTTGTTAGTTGACACATGATTTCTAATAAATACTGTATGTGATTAAATCCTCGTATTTATACATGATCAACACCCAATTGAGTATTCTACTGGTGTTCGTTGTGAATTCTCGGGTATCATTAAAGTGATCACTTACATTGGAATCGTGAATTCATGAGGGAAAACATTGTTATTACTCGGAGAATCATACACGGTACTTTCCATGGTATATCTATATTGTTTCGGAATATCCTTGAACCTACGTGTTCGCTTAAGCTTAACACACAAGGCTTGTCCATGTCTGCTATGATACATTGTTCTAATATTAGCCATATTGGACCTGGTCCCACTTCCACCTAAGATCGATCTGGCCCGTCCAGCAATGCTTAGGAAGTGATATCGACATTATCAAAGCTGATGACGACATTTGGAAGTAACAATCCATAAAATGATTTTCGAATCCAAGGACACGAATTTCGAATTAAACTCTATCCCAGGGAGTATATTTGGTAAGCACCATATTTCGAATTAATGAAATATCCAAATATATCTTATTGAGTATTATTTGCTTTGAATGCTTTTGGCCAAACATTTAATGGAATATCTTTTTTTAAATGTAAAAATGGCAAAGTATTAAATTACATTAAATTCAATGAATTTATATTTCGGAATTTCGGAATTAATAGAAAATGTTCTTTGAAGAATTTCCAAAGTTAGTTTGCCTCACTTCAAGGATAAGCCTTGGTCATATAAATAGGAGATGAAAAGCTTTGTCCCTCTACCAAGTTTCATTATTCGTAAAAGTAAGCTAGTGATACCCGTTATTCCTTACAGTACGTTTGAGATTTTTCTCTCAGTCTGGATTAATGTGAAAGTCTTCTCTTTGGGATCGAGAAGCCTAGAAGTACCTCTTCAGGGAAACTAGTTTATGTTTACTAGTCTTCTTTGTATTGTACTTGTGTTATGTTATATCACGTCTATCAAAGTCTTACGATCTTGTTTATTCTAAGGTCCTTCTCTTCTGATATAAGGCCACTCAAGATCGTAGTGATTAGAACATCTTTTTATCTATTGACGTAGGTTTGTAAGCAAGCTGCTTTCAGTTTGTGTACCAAACAAATAAATATTGAGTGGAATCAAGATCATTATTTTGGATTGATTTGTTTTGCAGGTACTTTGTCCATCAAGGTCATCATATTGTACGCATCCAAAATTGCGTGATTTCAATTGGGATGACAAGGTTACTCTTTCGGTAGTTTTGGTTTCAAAACCTTGTTTGATATCGCGGGGGGTTTATTACCAAGTAAACTTAAATATCCTCACTCTTGGTGTAAAACGACTTCGGTGAAATATTTGTTAAGCTACCAAGGATATTCTCTAGTGGTTTGACCTGTCGTTATTTGGTTGTTATCAGTAACCGTTGTAGTCATCCGATTGGAGGTCAGGTAGCGATAGTCTTCACGAAGGATCGTGGAGCAACTCTTAGGGAGCACAGTAAAGGACGTCTGTTTCTCTAAAGAAATACATGTGCATGATCACCTTGATGTGGTTGGAGGCGCGGGATTACTGAGTGGAAGCTTTGTGACTAATATTCGTATTAGGATCATATTGTTTTAACCAATTAGTCTGAAGTAGGAGAGTAGGTGTGTTGGCGGTTTAATTCTTTAGAGTATTCAAAATTGGACTAGGTCCCGGGGTTTTTCTACAAGATTGTAGTTTCCTCGTTAAAAAAATTCTTGTGTGTACTTTACTTTATTTCCGCTTTATATTTGACTTGTCATTTATAATTAAAGTATCGTACTTGTATGTTGACATAGATCTTGATCTTGAGTTCTTGGAATTCAGGAACCGTTCAAGGTTGATCTTATAGGTTGTAAACAAAAAGATTGGTGGTGTACTCGGTACCCTCGTCTTTTCAATTGGTATCATAGCGGGCAAATACCTTAAGATCTAACAATTTATGTTTGGCTCGATCCAACCTATAAGAAATGGGTAAACGTAATCGATTGAAAGAATCGAAAGAAGAACTTGTTAGCATATCACAAGATAATTGTGAGGTTGTTGATTACTTTAATGATCAAACTGACAAACTCAAGAAGACGGTTGATGATCAAACTGACAAACTCAAAGTTATTGCTGACCTTTTAAGTTCGCTTAACGGAGAAAGAAAGGATCTGGAGAACAAGTTGGAGTTAGAGGAATCTTAAATCAGTGATGAAATCGAGAGCGAAAAACGATTCAAGATCGTGACGAAACTATAGATTTAATGATTACCGAATGTGAAACTCTTAGAGAATCACTTGCTAAGTGTTCTCAACATATATTGTGTTTTGAAGATGAAGCAAGTAGTAGTCATTCTCGAGAAAGTCAATTGATGAAAGATCATGATGCTTCCCTTGAAAAAATTCAAATGGTTAGAAAAAGAAAACGAAAGCTCAAACAAATTAAACTCAATGATTGGAGCAAATAAAAATCTTCATGATACACTAGGTTTGAGCTATAAGGGAATAGATGCTCCTTACAAAGAGAAAAAGTTTGTTAAAGCAAAAAATTCCATCAAACTGGATGATACAAGGGAAATTATCAATGAAACAACTTCTTATGATATTAAAGGTTCTGAATACTGTGTCAAAGATGAAAAAAACATATTTCAACAAGATCCATTGCAAGAGGTACAAAAACAACGTAAAAATGAGGATCGCATTCCTTATGCCGCTAAACGTTGTTTTTATTGTGAAAATAAAGGTCACTTGCAAAGAGGATGCAGATATCGTAAAAGAGATAATTTTGCTTCCTTAGGTTATTCAGATCGTTAATATCGCTCGTCAAATCCCTTTTATAATCATCGATATTATAGAGGAGATTTTACTTACTAGAGCGAATACAAGATCTGATGCACCGTCTTGGAGAAAGAATGACTCTTTTGTTAACCAGAAAGTCAATTGTTCAAATGATTCTTCTTCAAATTCTACATGGTTTGGTAGATAAGAAGGACCAGTGTTAGCGAAACCCATGTCCAAGTTGTTACCCAAGAATATTTCGAATGACGTTACTCAGTTGATCGCCAACACAGTTGCTGAATAAGTTAAAAAGATCATGGTTTATTCGGAAGAACGTTCGGATTCTGCTCCTCGTGGTGATAATGACTCCAAATCGAAGTTAAACAAGAAACGGAGGAAGAATAAGAAGAAGAAGCAAGGTTCTAAGGTTAGTGATGAGTCACAAGTATTAGATAGTTCTGGTTCCGTCACTCATTGTGAGCAAGCAATTGCTTCCGTATGGTGAGGTAACATATGTGACTGAGCACATACTATGTTATAAATGCGTGTTAAATATTCAAATGAAGAAATGTCAATTGCACTGTAAGTATTTTGAGTTTTTCAATTTATTAACTTGCATATTGATTTCCTTGATCATTTGATATGGATAGAATGTTAAATAAATAATTGTTAAAATTTTGGCAATAATACTTGTATGCAACGTATAGCTCTTAAAGAGACAATTCAATTGAGCCAAGAATCACCTGATTATGATACATAAAGAAGAAGTTATGTGCAAAACAATATTCGTATTTGGCGACGAAAAGTAATTCCGAATTCTAACAAACATAAATGTTAGGTACCGAAAATTAAACATTAAAAAACGTGATTTCCTCATTTTTGGTGTATTTCCTTCTTCATTTAAAGTTTGGTGTTCCCTTTGACCTACTTGGTCATCCTTGACTAATGGAGAGTCATTAAATTATATTTTGTTTCCTTTTAAGAAATATTTGTCTTAATTGACATGTATATACTTAGGAAAGAATTATATTTGAGCTTGTTATAGAGTAGAGGCTAACAAAAGAGTCATTCTTTTGTGGGAAATGATGTGGGCTAGCTAGACACTTGGTTCACCAAGAGTAGAGGCTAAACACATGTCTGTCTTCATGTACAAGACTAAGGCACTTGTCTTGTTACCTTCATGCAAGCTAGCACTTGACTTTCTACAACCACCTTTTTTTTTTGTTAAGTCCAAATTGTATTGATGATCATAAAAGAATTACATGGAATCAAAAGACCCGAAAATATAACATAATTTAATGTAGCATAGCTAAAGAAAAAAAAAAGACTACCGACGCCTAATTCCAACACCTCTTAACCTTCCCCTTAATCGGCCCACCCTGCAAGAAGGGTAGTTGAAAATTCTTGTCATAGTATCTTCATACCTATCATCAAAATCCACAAACTCCTCATCATCCTCCTCCTCATACTCTTCCGTCCAAAAATCTTCAATATCGCTTTGAGCATATTTTCCAAACATAGCTTTAAAATTTACAGGAGGAATTTTATTTTTCTCCTTAAACCACTCCTTCCTATAATTAGGATCATTAATGAACTTTTCCCGAACAACCGCATTTTCAATTTTTCCAACCTCCATAAGTTCATCTTTAGTTAATAAAACAGTTTCATCTTTACTATTCTTCCCCTGATCCTCAGAATTCTTCTGAGGCCTAGGTGAAACCCCCTTACTTACCATCTCACCTAATTTTGATCTTTCTACCTCACCCAAAATATGCACTTCTTCTATAATTTGCTCTAAAGAACCCTCTTCATTTAGAATTTTTTCGTCAGCTTTCTTCTCATCAATGCGTGCACAGACTTCCTCTATTTTGGCTTCTTTTTTTTTATTGAAGGCAAACTAAATTTATATAACTTAAACAAGATTGAGTACACGTTGGAAAGTCATCCCAAGTTGGTCCTGAATTACAAAACTATTAAGAAATTGCGGATGCGAGTCTATCCAGATCTTTTTTGTTGCGGAGAATCCTATTGCTTGAGTCCTATCAACCGCAAAGTTTTCCAAGGCATCTGCCAGTTGATTTGCTTCCTTGTAGATGTGAAATATCTCACAATGTGGTATCTATTGTATTAAATCTTTAATTTTGTGGATGATAGGTTGAATGTGCCATGGAGGTCTGGTGTCTGTGGTGAGATAATTCACAAGGGTCATTGAATCTGTTTCAATGATGAGTGCAGTGCTGTTCCTTAGGCAGGATTGATGAAGTCCAACTAGCAGTCCCCTTGACTCTGCCATGATTGCTTAAGTGATGCCAATTGGTTCAGCAATGGCAAAATAACTCTTCCTTCTTCATTACGCAGAACAACTCTTGCTCCAGCAATGCCAGGGTTGTTTCTAGATGCACCATCACAGTTTAGTTTAGGAATACCTGGTGGAGGAGTGTTTCTTCCCATATTAACTGTGTATTGAGTTGCACAATGGTTGTTGCTAAGTGTTCTCGGCGCAAGACCTGGAGCTAGAGCTGGTTGATGATGTTGTGCCCATAGGTGTTCAGTAGCTCCCTTTTTTATTAGTAAGTTGGTAATGATGGGTGATTCAGTGATGTTTTGAAAGCAAGTTTGTTTCTGTGGATCTATATGTGCCACAAAGTGTAGCAAATGTGGGTTATGAATTCAGCTGGCGGTTTTGGAGGAGGCTGTGGTGGTTGGAGCATGCTTTCTACATTGGTGGTTGGAGTGATAAGTAATGGTACAGTTGGATATTTCTGTAATAAAAATAGTTTCAGTTGTGCCCATATTGAATGAGCTTGAGGACATGAAAAAAACATGTGATTAATTGTTTCCGGAGCATCATTACACAATGGACACGAGGGGTTATTTATGATTCTTCTATGGTGCATAAGTTCTCTAGTGGACAGACCATTGTGAAGAGTTTTCCATACAAATATTTGGATTTTTTTTTCTTTTTTTAGGGGGGGGTGGTGGTGGTGGTGGTGGTGCAAGGGAGGGACCAGATGAAGTGATTTTGGTTTGAATTCTAGTTAGCATACTCTATTTTGTGGAATAACTTGCATGCAGATTTTACAGAGTATTTTTCAGATTTTGAGGGGTATCAAATGAGATTGTCTATGGAAGCGATTGAAGGTAGTATGGCAATGATTTTTAAGGTGGTGATAGGATCAGTGATGGTTTCAATGAGTTGAGTATCCCAAGCGTTAGTTTCTGGGTGGATGAGTTGGGATACTGTTTGGAGAGTTGAAGATGTTCTGTTGGGTATTGAACTAGTGGTTTCTGAAATCCATTGTTGCGACCCTATGGAAGTTTGATCACCAGAGTTTATTTGGTGAAACAACCCCAAATTGAAGAGAGGTAGCATCTTGTTTAGGTTGCGCCATAGAGGGCTGGGATATGAGTTGGTTATGGATACAGGCTGTAAAAGAGATGAGTTAGAAAGGTACTTACCTGAGCAAACAGATGACCTTATTGAATTTGGTTGTTCATACATGATCCATAGTCTTTTGAGGATTAATGCCTTATTCATTCTTTCGCTGGTTCTGATACCTAGCCCCCATTGGACTTGTTCATACATAGTTTTTTCCAGTTGATGGTGTGCAATTTCCTCTCATTACCCAGGTGCCCCCAAAAGAAGTTTTGTTTCAGCTGATCAATTTTGTGTATATGTTGAGGCAGTAGAGCAGGTTGCATGACATGGTTTGTTGTTGGTGTGAGAGAAATGTTAATTAGCAAAAGATGACCTGCTGGATTAAGCATTCTTGTTTTCCAACCTTGCAGTTTACAGGTAAGTCTCTGTACCAGAGGATTATATATGTTTTTTGATCGCCTTCCATATGGTATAGGTGCACCAAGATAGGTGGGAGGTGTTGAAGTGGTTGTGAAGTGAAAGATTGAGTTTATGTTGTTGATTTGGTGGTTTGGAAGGTTAAGATGGTGAATGATGCAGGATTTTGTAGCAATAAACTGTTGACCAGCTGAAGTGCTATACTTGTTTATGTGATTAGAAAGTCATCCGCATACATGATATGAGTGATTGGGATTTAGTTATTAGAGATTTTAATACCTCTTATATGATCTTGTTACTCCAAATGAATCAGGTTTGTTGAGAGGTATTAGAGCATTGCTCGGTTGAACCCACTGATGTTGCTATCTCAAGTCAGTTGTCAAGTTTATGAGACAAAAACACAATCCTTGATAAGTTTACTCTACAACTCGGACTAGGATAGTTCTAGGTAATCGAGACGAAACTGATGAAGACGAAGACCGAAGCTTACTACTTAATAAATCATAACGTCCTCGCTGAAGGTTAGAAAGGTATTTCCTTTCCGTATCGTTTTTACCATTTCTATCATACCAATAGTCTATGAAGTTGTTTATATGATCCGAAGGTATTCTAGGATTTTCGCCTTTGCATTAGTCACACATGTGATAACATGTATAGGTAGAGTATGTTGAGTTGTCTCTTGAAATGACCCCAACGGTGAACGTGTTCATGAACGCGTACATATGGTGCCTTTGGGATTTCAGAGAACGAGCTAAGTCTGTATGAACGCGTACATACAAGTTCAAGAATTCTCCTGAATTCTCCTGAACTATATGGAATGCTCTGTAAACGCGTTCATATAAGCCATGCAAAAACTTCCAACTTCCATATCTTGAAGTTTTTGGTCTAGGCATTATAGTTCTCGGACTTGTCGTGTCTTGGCCCATAGAATTCAACAACTTAATCCAAGCGATGTTCAAACTAAGTATTTGGACCAGAAGTCGCAAAGCGATGTCCAAACAAGCATTGGACCAGAAGTCGCGAACCTTCAAACAAGGTTGAGTCTTCTTTAACTTTTGGCTTAGTCCAAAGTTTTTAAGAGATTGAGAATGGGTATTCAAGCTATGGACTTTCCTAGTTCCGGAACTTACTTGAGCCCTACTCAAGGTTGCTTAAACTTTAAGCAAAGCCTCCCTTGGTGATCACTATAAATAAACGACCTTCTGCAAAATACAATTTCAATCCTCTACACATTTGTGTATCCTTGCATAAAGGTTGGTCCTCATCTCGAAGTCCTTTTAGGACTACGACTATTGAAAGACTTCACTTGAGGATCGTGAAGCACAGGTCGGAAGTAAAATTCCATCATGTATTTTGGGTCGATTGAATTCTTTCAATCTTATCACCACCCAGATTTGATAGAAACATCGTAAGGTAGATCTTATATCATAAACCCTAGAAGTTCCCAACGCAAATTCACGAACTAGGTTTCATACTAAGTTCGTCACGCGTTTGGAGGTAAAGTTGTTTAGGCTAGATCAATAAGCCCTATTCAACATATCGATTTCCATTAACCTTGACTTTAAGTCTAAAGGAAATCACAATCGTATTCTTGTTTGATTACTTGGATACTTTTAGGCGTCCTGTTAGAGGCAGGGTAGCGCTAGTCTTCACGAAGGGAAGTGAAGCAACTCCTAGGCCTGTAAAGGACGTCAGCTAGGGGAATCAAGTACGTAGGCTACTGCGGGAGCCAAGAGACGTAGGAGCACATTGGTAGCTGAATTTCTTGAAAGGTGAATTCACTCTCGATACAGTCCAGTCCAAGTCTGAGAGTAGGCTAGCGTCTATATACCGTTCATACTAAGGGTGTTCACATCTGGACGAGGTCCCGGGGGTTTTCTGCTAAGTTTGCAGTTTCCTCGTTAACAAAATTCTGGTGTCTCGCATTACTTTTCCCTTCCGCATTATATTGTCTCTGAACTATATAATAGAAGTAATTGCAAGTTTGTTGATTCATAACCTTTGAGTGAATCCATCTCTATTGAGATCTACGAGAACTACGTTCTTGTTAGGGTTCGGTTCTCTGAACTATACTCAGGTTGTTGTTTGAATATTGATTTGTGAGATCGTTCAAACAACCATAATCAACTAGGTTCACAAAAACAAAAAGTTGGTGGTATATCTCGGTATCCCCGCTTTTTCAGTTGGTATCAGAGCCGCCAAACACCTTGAAAAGGACGTAACTGTCTGTGTTTGATGTCTTTTCGTGAATCATGTCTTGTCCCGGTACACCAGACAAAAACTTTGATAAGTCAATTGTAGATATTCGGTATTCTTCTTCCTGTGATGAAGCATTAAAACCATATCTACAAACCTTACCTTTTAACCTCTCTGATGATTCTGATTCAGAAGCTGAAAGAGAAGCTAAAAAGGAAAGCTTTGGACTCATTAATCACATGAATTTTCAAAATTCTGAGATTACTGGTCTAAAGCACAAGATTAATCGACTTGTCAATCACATATCCATGATAACCTCTGATTTCGGTTCAAAAATTACTCCCTGTGAGGAATCAAAACATGAATCGATCTCAGTCATGGTATGTGGAAAAATAATGGAATTGAAAGGAGAGATTGCGCTCATAAAAGACGAAATACACAAATCCGCTGTATTTCAAACAATTCCTGCATCTATTGGCAATATTGCAACTATTCCTGTGCAAAAAGCCAAGAACGTTGATACATCTGTCACCAACGTAAAAAACACCAAAGATGCATCTATGATCTGTCCAATTTGCAAGACGAATAAAACTATTCGAACAAGATCAAGAAAACACTTTGAGAATAAAGGAATAGTAGATCTTGAACAAAAGCTAGATCAAATTCTCAAAGAGATCGGTGACATCAGAAAGACCAATCGACCCAATCATTGGTCACGACCCAAAGAACA
>JAJJMA010216263.1:4076-19343 GCA_023529015.1 Papaver nudicaule | reverse complement strand
ATCAGCCTCTCAACTATCGATCCTTCATGTCTTGATTCTGCCGTTGAGGGTTTTAGAAGAAGATTGAAAGAAAAAAAATTTGAATTTTTTTCGGTTCTGCCGTTGAGGCTCGAGGCTCGACTGAGTTTAATGTGTCTGAAAATGGCAATGAGAAATGGTTAAGGCAGGAATAGGTTCCAAACCTAAAATGGTTCTGGTTCGACAAGATTGGGGTAGCTGACTAGGCAGTTTTAATTCATTCTGGTTCTAAACTTTAAAGTGGTTCCCGTATTCTGGTTCTCCCATCAGATGGTTCTGGGGCTTAAGTTATCCTAGGGTTCTAGCTCTTTTAAATGGTTCCAAACAATTACCTAAAATCATTAAATTCATTTTTGCTTTTCCAAAATTTCTAAAATAATATAGATGTGTTGCAATTGCTGAATTAGTGCTGCTCATGTGTTGCAAAGATTGGGTTGATTTTGGTGGCATCAAAATTTGGGGTGAAGATAGTAGTTTTCAAAAATTTGCAGCACAATTTGGATGTGTTGCAACACATATCAAAGTGATGAGGAGTTATTATGATTTCTACACTTAAACTTTGCAACACTTCCCATTTAAAACAACATTTTATGTATGCTGCTAAATTTGCAGCATGCTATTTGTGCTGCTAAAATTATAAATGTTGCTAATCAGAATGTTGCTAATCCCCCCATTTCTCATAGTGAATAAGAGTTGATCGTTGCTGTTTGTGGAGTAGGTACGCCGAACCACGTTAAATTTCTGTGTTCTTGCTTTGTTTATTCTTTGTTGTGTGTTTGCATCTTTGTCTTTAGTTCTACTTAATCCAAAGGACAAGTTCTTGGTGTGATTACTGCTGTAATCCCAACAGTATAATCAATTCCTTCACTAAATTTATGTTTGCATGTTGTAATGTTTTGATGTTGGAAAAACACCCTTAGATATCATCCAAGAAAATCAGTATGGTCGTCAATCAAACAAACAAAAGGATGCTAATTAGCAAACAAATGTGGGAAAAGCCCGATGCGTAGCACGGGTACAAATCTAGTCATATAAACAATGGTTCTATATGAACCGAGGGGAAAACTACACAAAAACAAACACGTGCCATGAGGGGTGTCGGCCCCACCAACACCACAATTATCAAAGAGGCCACTGTATATGTGTCTTGTTTGTTTAGGTATTGATTTAGTCTCGGTGTGTTATAAGAAATAGGAAATCTAGTCACAGTGGGAGAGACGACCTGTCGTATAAATTAGATTTGTAAAAGAAAAAGTAAATCGTACTATAAATTAGGAAATCGAGTTAGTTTAGGTATCTTCTTCTTATATAAATGCGGATAGATTTCGCTAGAAGAAAAAAAATACTAACGAACAGATTTCACAACTTTATTAAAAAACAGAAAAGTGAGGCGAGACACATAAAACCAGATTTCTCTTTTGCTGCATCTCTTTTGCAAATGGATCAGAGACCTTATTGCTTTCAAAAGTTTGGCAAATTCAGGATATCTACTGGGTTTGGTGATACGGAGGAGGCGCATAGGATTGTTCAGGCAAGACTCGCTTACCAGTTAAACAAGAGAGCTGAAAGGAAATTGTTGGATGAGGAGGATCAGACGTCCAGTACAGCAGATAGTTCTTCTGACGTCAAAAAGTACTCTGGACCAAGTATTTCCTTCCCACAACATCTTTTTGCTCCACAGACGCTGCAGGTGCATGAAAACCCTATAAAGTTAACCGACGTCTTCGTAAGCCTTCCCAGAACTGGAGAAAGAATCTTTGGTACCCTTGAGTCCCATGCAAACGGGTTGAAATTCATCGCAGCTGAGGGTTTTCATGTGCTTGTCATCGTGTATGCAGATGTGTTGGACTATTTCTTTCGACCTGCGGACGACAAGTGGTCTGTGCCACTTATGCTATTTCGCTTGCTAAACCCCATCATGGTGGTGAAACAAGAAACAGTAGACATCCAGTTCTATTCGCTGGCGGCGCGTAATGACAATTTAGCAGACTTTGCACGCGTAATCCACGAAGCTCGGAGGACTTGCGGTGGCAGACCACCTAAACCACTGTCGCACAAGGAGTTCGAGTTCGACGGGGTGTCTGATCCCGCGATTGGATTAACCAGCCATGTCCTAACTCACTCTGCCCTGGTTGTGCTTGGTCTGCCTTGCATTGTGCTCCCACTGTGCGACATCGAGATTGTTAATCTGGCAGTCTGTCAACCCGAAGTGATTGACATGACAATCGTATTTGAAGACTTCAACCGTGGTGTGTTTGTCATCCGGTCGACTCCTTCGGAATTTCTCACTGGCATAAAACGTTGTCTCAACTCTGCGCTCGTCAAGTACTATGTTAACGAATCGAAGGTGAAGTGGGATGTGTTAGTGAGAGACATTGCGAAATATCCCAAGTTGTTCCAGAAAGAAGGCCGATGGGATTCCTTGGAGCTCGAGGATAAGCTTACTTCCGCCTCCTATTTAAAGTCAGATCCAGATTTGGATTTTCTTTATGCTCCGGCTTCCAAAATGGGTACGGTGGTGTTCTGAAGAAGTGGCAAGTGAAGCAGGGTTGAGAAACTACAAAAAAAAAAAATTGTTGCTCTACAAAATTATCTATTCTGTTATATCTAGCCAACACCCTCTAATGAAACTGTAAATTATCTGGATCATTTTACCCCAGCTCTAATATTTCATACACACATTTTATATATATTGGTGAGGGCAAAATAGTAATTGAGGTTTCAAAATTAAGTTTATTACCATTTTACCCTGTTCTTATATAATACATTCACAACAAATCAAAACAAGGGTATAGTAGTAATCCACAGGTTTTTCACCCGTTGAATCATAAACTCAACTTGATACCAGTGATTTAACTTTTATGAATGAATTATTCACTCCTTCGGTCAGGCTTTTTATATTGGTCTTTCATTTTGTATCTTGCTTGCACAACGTGCGTGTCCCCCCAATCTAGTATTCGGAACATGCATTGACAGCCAAAGAAAAACCACTAAAGCAAGAACAAAACAATTACACAGAGGAGACATCCTTTTCTTTGCTAGAAATACAGGAAGATATGTTGGTGGGATTATGCCTAAAGGCAAATCTTGCGAGTAAATGGGCAGTTTCATTTGCCTCTCGCGGAACTGATACGTATTCAACCCGACGAAAATTATATGTTTTAACTGATCAATGTAGCGAGTCAGTCGCCATGGCATCTTAATTAGGTGGAGATGCAATCTAGTTCTTAATCTTCGATTTAAATTGATGCCATCATTATCTCCGCTAGTTCTTTTTAAATCTTCACAGTCATAAAGAGTGAGAGAGATGCAGTTCTATTTGGGTAAACACGAGTTCTTTCTCTAGGTTCTAGTTTTTCCACATACTAAAATATCACTATTAAAAAAATATCTTAAAACATAGTGGGCTAACAAAAAAAACTAGGAAACTTAGTGGTCTAACAACAAATACTAGGAAACTTAGTGGGTTACCAAAAATATAGGAAAAATATTACTACTTAATTTTTTTTTCCTGCATATTTTGGGACGGGCTGAAGCCAAAGTTAGCCCTCGCTTAGGTCCGTCCCTGCTTTAAGTTCGAACACTCTCTCCACATGAAATTTTACTCGGAGAATCACGTATTCAACTATATTTTGCAACTTGACCATACTATGACAGCTTCAAACTTAAATTTTGTAAAAAATGGTCGGGTTCTGTTTGTATTTTAGCTATCTCCATTTTTCTGTACACACCTGCAAGTAACTTGACACCTAAAAATGCAAATTTTTTGTGTGGGTCTAGTTATATTTTTATCTTATCTCCAAAAGCAATACATATACCTGTGTAATTTCTGTAATCTTGACAGTCATTCACTCATGCACCCATGCATTCATTCATAAAGAGAAAATACACATTCATTCACTCTCCGAGCATTTGATTCTTGTAAGATCTTTGCTGCGATTTTAATCCTCTTCAACCGCACTTTGGAAGCTAGTGCATTTGTGTTAACTGCTTCTATCTTCTTATTCTTGGTTGTTTCTCTATACCTTCCTACTAGACACCTACAATGTTTGTCTAGTTTCCAATTGGATACCAGTTTATAGTTTCACATGGTGTCTAGTTTCCAACTGGACACCAGTTTGTTACGCAACATGACTCATGTTCTTCCAGATCATTGTGTCTAGTTGGTAACTGGACAACAAATTGTTGGAAACAGGACTCCTGTACACCTTTTTAAATGTGTCTAGTTAGTAACTAAACAATAATCATGGTGTCTAGTTGGAAACTA
This sequence comes from Papaver nudicaule, assembly GCA_023529015.1. Lineage (NCBI taxonomy): Eukaryota > Viridiplantae > Streptophyta > Magnoliopsida > Ranunculales > Papaveraceae > Papaver > Papaver nudicaule. The sequence continues at coordinate 15,058 of JAJJMA010216263.1, read as the reverse complement.
ATAAGAAGTGTAAAATGCTACAAACATCTAATAAATCATCCCTAGATATTCATTTAGCATACTAAGTAGTGATTTCTTCAGAACTAATTGAAGAAGCCATTCTACAGAACAAGAAACTTAAGAAAAAAACTCAACTAGAGAAGTAAAAAACAAAATTAATTCACCTACAATCATGTATGCCACATAAACAACAATAAAAAGCTTACTTTTACTGTTATCCACGCCATTCGATCCTTTTTAGACTTTGGGATTGTTGCATCTTTCATCGCTTTCTTGTGATCAACTACAAGTTGGCGGCAAATTTCTTTTTGGCTCCACCTAAGGTATCTTGGTGTCGAATTTTCAAAAAATTTATTTTCTTTATGTAGTTACCTGTGTGCTCGGCGAACCAATACTAAACATCACAAAAAGAAAAGATTAGTGATTATAATATGAAGATAAGGAAAAAATTATAAATTATAACAACATAAGTGTTTAGTCTCATACCAAAATGAATGTAGTGCAACCATGTACACTTTCTCTCCTCGGGTCTTTTATATTGCACAAAAGATGTTTTACTATATGATCAGGCCACGACACATTATCCATGTGGTATATGTAGGGTAAACACTTCGCAGCAAAATTAACTCCACTTGCGTCCGTGAAGAAGAAAACCGTACATAGATACATAGCAAACAATCTCATGAATAGTTATGTGTTGGTGTCATCCTTGACTACCATCATCAGCTTATCTTGAATTTGTTTATTTAAACCATCTTGCTTTTCACTTTGTTGAAGTGTAATGCTAAAAAGTCTCTGTGTACATCAGTCGTTCCATCGGCCAATATCTTTGATATCTCTGGTCCTTCCATTACCCTTTTAAATCCAAAGATTGTAGCAAAATCTTTTGTTGTTGGAGTGCAGATAAATTCGATTTTCCAAAATCGAATTTATCTGCAGATCTATTGTATCCACTCAATAACATGTCCATTGCTATAGTGGATTTGGTGAGCATTTTTTCGTTTATCTCCTTTTCAATAGCTCATTCTTCATCTTCTTCTTCTTCTTCTTCTGCAATAACATCTTCAGATTCATCTTTATCAACATCATCTTCATCTTCCTCTTCGTCACCATCATCTTCATCCTCTTCTTCTGATTCCTCTTCTTTCTCTTTTATGTTATTTTCAGGGTCTTTCCTCTTGTAAAACGGCTTGAAGAATGAAAAGAATAGACTATTTCAAAGCGTTGTCGAGTGACGGTTTGTCCTGAAGTGCATCATACAAGATATTTCCCAATTTTGAAACTTCTAGAAGCCCTGAATTACTTCTACCCACTGGCTTCTTAGTGTCTTATTTCTTTGCTTTTCCTTGAGGAGTTCCTTTTGCTTTGATAGTTGGAGTATTCTTCCCTTTATTTGTGTTCCGCATCTTAACAAAAAAAAAAAAATAAATAAACAAATTGTTTTGTTAACAGGACTCTTGTACTACATTTTTTTTTATGTTGTCCAGTTTGCAACTAGATACCAAAATCTGTTGGCACAAGGACTCTTGTTCATACAATCATGGTGTATAGTTTCCAACTAAACACTTAAAATGTTGTCCGCGTCTACTATTGATTTGTAATAGATATGTCAGTTAGAAATTTTTTCGTTTGTTTCCCACTCAAAGTAAACATATCTGTCGTCTCAAATTAGGTGAACACGAGAACCATCATATAGTATGATGGATTCTCATGGAACTCCCAAGGGGGAGGCCAGGGTTCAAACCCTGGTAGTATCAAAAAAATTAGGTGAACACGCTCACTTACTGTTTTCTTTTTATAGTCTTTGCCGGGTTAAATTTCGACTACTCACTAAGAATTTCCAAATTTTGACATTGATGATCAACGGACCGCGAGAAAAACTTGCTAAACACCGGTTACTCACTAAACACATAGGAGAGGGCCCTGCATGTGCATGCTGCAAGTTGTGATGGGTGGCGGGTTCCACCTTAATATGAGTGCTTGGTCTTTAATACTCCCTCCGTCCCACATAAATTGAGCTAGTTAAGATTTGCACAATTATTAAGACAAGGAAGAGAGAGATTTTTTTTTCCATGTTTACCCTTAACAATAATTTTAATGTCATTATTATCTTATCTCCACTCTCTTCAAGGGGACCACTCTTCTTTTGACTTAGAAAGGGGTAGTTTTGTGAGTTAATGGCATAAAATAGAACTAGCTCAATTTATGTGGGACAAAATCAAAATAGAACTAGCTCAATTTATGTGGGACGGAGGGAGTACTATATAGTATATAGTATGTTTTTTAATGTTTTTTAATTTTTTTTTTTTTTTTTTTTGTATTGTTTAGTTTAGTTCACTTTTGTTTGGGTGACCGAAAGGTCCGAAACCCATTTTGGTTTTCTTTTTTCGTGTTGTCTGTTTCTATTGGGGTGAGATACCCCCCTAAATACCTTGATTTCATCGAAGAACAAAAAAAAAAAAAAAAAAAAACTTATGTTTTGAGGTGAGAGCACACGACTCTATTCTTAATTTAGAGCCCATAAACCAGCGTGCAACTATGCATATTAGACTATATTTTCAGAAAGTACCCCTATCTGCTAATTGACTCTCTAAATATTTATTTTAGAAAGATTCTTACAAAATTCGTCTTTGTCTCGACCAAACAAGAAAAACTTTTTACCCCTTATTACCTCTTATACCTGGCTGATTTGGGGGCGAGCCCATATTTCATGGGGGCGAAGGCGAATCCAAAATAGGGTCACAATGAAGTAATCTCAAAAACCCCTTATACACCATAATTAGGATTAGAGATTGTAATTGGGATTAGCAAATAAATTATTGATTATCAAAAATATTAGAACCACCACCATCTCCATTTCCACCACCATCTTGGTTAGGAAGAAAAATATTAGAACCACCACCATCTCCATTTCCATTATCACCACCACCTCCATTAGAACCACCACCATCTCCATTTCCACCACCACCGCCGCCTCCAATTCCACCCCCCACCACCGCCACCATTTGTCGATGTGTTTTCGAAAATGTTCAAACATGATCCTCAAAGATCAAAACAGTTATGGGAAGACTCACTTCAATGTTAAATTTGTCGAAAATCAACTCAACCCAATTGCTTCGTCCCAGAATCGTCAAAGAAATGACATAATATTGTGACGATTCTCTAAAACTCGTCAAGGTTTAATGATGGTCTATGACGACCCAGCGTGTAGAGATGAACAATCGTCAAGGTTTTTGAATTTGCATGACGATTTAAGAAGTAGATCTAAAATGCCCGAAAATACTGCTTGCTAAATCGTCACACTATGTAATAACACCTTGACGACTTACCTTTGAGAAGAATCACCCCTCTGCCAAGAAAACAAGTTAAATCGTCATACTATGTTATAAGATCTTGACGACTTAGATTTGACAAAAAACAGTTATGCTCAAATCGTCGTGATTTACATCATGACCATGACGAGTTTAGGTGTATTAACAGCTGTTTGGAAACAGGTTGTCGGAATCGTCGTGGTTTGAACATAAACCATGACGAATTTATGATTTTTTCTTTGAGTTTCCAAACAATTTAGACATGTAAACTAACACAAATGAATCAAACAAAGTACGATTTACCATTGTCAGCAACAAACCGTTAAAAACAAAAAAAAAACCATTGTCAACCTAGGAAACGAAAAATGTATCAAACACACCAAACCGACATAATATTCTTTCACCTACTAAAACCAAAGTGCGAAACGAAAAAACTAAACCATATCATTGTTGCCCCCATCGGCTTCACCTTCACCTTCACCACGACCACGACCACGACCACGACCACGCCCACGGCCACGACCACGACCTCGTCTAGAAGTTTCTCCTGTCTCTTGAGTCTCTTGAGTGTCACTGGTTTCAATATGACGACTCTTCGTGTTGCGTCGTAATTCCTCAAACATGTGCTCCGCCTCAGGCATATTGATGTGCCTAATGTGTAGATTATGTTGGTTCAGTTCAACTTCGGTCAACCCCTTTCCTTTATCCGATCTCAAACACAACCAGTTGAGGACATCTTTCAACCGCTCCTTCTATTATCATAAAAAAAAAAACATGAGTTAGATGTTTGAGTAATCTAAGTGTGAATCTTAAACAACTCAATTACGAAATGTATACTTACGCATAACTTGTACAACGAAGAATCATCATGGACGGTATTACGCCCACGTCCACCACGGCCACGAGGGACTCTGACTTCCCCTTCCCCACGTATCACTTTGGCATGCGTGAATGCAAGGTACCAATGCATGTATTCTTTTGTGCTCTCATGTCCAAGCACCACCGGATCCCATAAAAGATATCCGTCTATCAAATTATCCATCCATGCATTCCAATGTTTGTAAGAGGGCTCTGGTTTGTAATTTACGACGATACGTCCAATGTCAGCACCTGATTTATCACGATCCACTTTGAATGCCCCATCACCTTTTTTGTCAAGTGGACGATCTTGAATATACCCGACTTGCCTCATTATTCGGCTCGGGTCGTACATTGTATGCCCAAGGGGGTGCCACAAAGGACCATTGTACATACAAATTGGATCTCTTGGTGCCATTTTTCCATCCTTCCTATGGTCCATGTAGGGGTCAAAAACTACCTCATGTGCCTCCATGCTGTCTAATCTTTGGCGAACGAAAAGGTACCAATTCTTCTTTCCCTTCAGCTGATCCCCCGTGAACATGTACCTCTGGCCTCTTGGTTGATGTGGTTGCCATTGCCCTTTCTTTGCCAGATCAATCCACTTATGATTTGCTGCCATTAGTTTCGGAAAGTGTTCATAAATCCACACCTGTGAAGAGCATCAACTGCAGCAGAGACGTGTTGCAATTGAATTGAGCAGTTTTATGCCATGATACCTTTCTCAGCGCCGTGTTCACGTGTGACACTATGGCTGTTCCCCACGAGTACTGGTTCACCTCATCCAAGGGATGTAGTAGCTGGAGGTAGTTGGCGTTCACCCTGTTACCGGCAGACGAAGGGAATACACAAATAGCGAGGACATATAAGAGATAAGCCGCAGCAGCAGCCCTTACTTCATGATCTTCCAGTCCAGCATCCTCTTCTTTTTTCTTGGTCCCAGAATACTCCGCTCTCAACCTTACCAGATTGAACTCCCTCTTCGGTTTGTCATACTTGTCAAGCATAAACCATGAGTTCGCCTCGTCCTCACCCCACCCAAACAACTCTTCGCACAATTCACGAAGTCTCTGAAAAGTGAGTTGCCTTTCGTAGCATTCACTGGTTGACTTGCCATCAATTTTGACCTGGAAAGTATGATGAGCATCTTCAGGAGTGAGCCCCATCTCCCCGAACCCAAAGTGCATGGTGTCGGTCTCCGCATAATACCTCTCACAGAATGCAGATACTGTCTCGCTGTCATAGTTGATAACAGAGTTATCCACGATTGGCCTCAGACCGGAGTTGTCAACAATCTCTATGAACCTTTCGCATTCACCTTCAAGCGGCCAGTTGGACATATTGCGGTACGCCGTTTGGTGCCTCAATATTCTAGTGGCATTCGAATGAACCTACGAGATAAAAATTTATTAATAACAATCAAATTAGCTAAACGTATCTTAAATTATAAGCAAGGGACGGGTATATTACCATGGTAGCGTAGACTGTTTGAGCCCAAGAGGTTTTGTATCCGAAAAGAACCTCTCCACCATCAGCTGGTACCCCGTAAGGTCCGTGTTCTTTTGGTAGCATCAGAATCTCATCGGGAATGTGTGGTTCCTTCGCTTTAGCTTTCTTTTTGCGTTTGGGTTGGTCTTCACCTTGGGGTTGGTCTTCACCTTGGACCTCATCATCATCATCATTAAGAATATCCTCATCATCATTAGGACTATCCTCATCATCCTCATCACCTTGGGGTACGTCATTAGGTTGTACCCCATCAACTCCGTATTCGTCAAATTGCACTTGGAGCACGTCGAGAGGAATATCATCTTCATCCCTTGGAACATTAGCATCATCATCGACCTCCATAGGAGTAGGAACTGCATCAGGGTTTGGCTCATGGATTATCACGGGTCGCTGTCTGGTAGAACGAAGACTTGGTTTGGAACCCGTGGGTGGCATTGGTCTTTTTCCACTTTTGATTTTCTCCAACCTTAATACATACACAGAACAAATCAATTAACAAGTAAAATGACACAGTAAATCGTCATGGAAACAAAAGAATATATGACGATTCTCATCAGAACAATCTAAATCGTCAAGGAATTTTACAAATGCACGACGAGTTCATTAAGCCCCACTCTAAATCGTCAAGGTAAAGCATTACGATTTACTCATAAAACTGAACAGAAACAAAATTTTCTATGTCCAAACTCGTCATGCTTTGTGACACTATTGAGACGATTTCAAGAAACTCGTCAAGTTAATGTATAGTTACATGACGATTCAAGGCATGCAAAAATAGGAAATTTAATCTGATAGTGACTAACTCGTCAAGGAATTATGCAAAACCTCGACGATTGTTCTTAAATTTTTTTCTGTGGGACAATATTCAGACGATTTAGGGCAACTCGTCAAGGAAATGTATTATTGTATGATGATTCTGTGCATGCAAAACTAGGAAACTATATCTGAAACTATGTAAATCGTCAAGCTTTTGTTCAACAGCAAGACGATTGTTCTTGATTTTTTTTCTGAAACTGTAAAATCGCCATGCTATTCTACCATAGCTTGACGAGTTTTCATGCTGTAAATTCAATTGACGGTTTCTAACCTATCAAATCGATTCAAACTACATCTAAAACAATTGAAAAAGTGATTGGATGAACTTACCTCTGAATTTCCGCCAAAGATTCTTCCCCCGGTTGTTCTTCCTCTTCGTCACGGTTGTTATTTGATTTTTTCTTTTCTTTCCTCCTCTTGTAAGTAATTGTTGAATCATCTCCTTCTCCGTCGATAGCCATGAATTCAATTCGAACTCGAGACTAGTAAGTCAGGATTTTGAGAAAATATGAAGAGGTCGAATTCGATTTTTGGGTTTTGGTTTTTTTTTTTGTTTTTTTGAGAAGTTAAGAAGATGGTGTGGGAAGTTAATGGAGGAGTAGGGGGAGTGGGAGTGATTTTTTGTAACTGAAAATTGAGAGGGAAAATTAGTGGGTAGATAATTAGTGGTAATTATGATTTGTAACTGATTAGGATAAATTAGTTGTAATTAGCCACCCCTTATAAACTGGGGTGGGATATTTGAAGTAGTGCTCGCCCCCATTAAATATGGGCTCGCCCCCAAATTAGCCAGGCTCTTATACTAGCTCTTATATTCATTTAATCTTTGGCAGAGTGGCGAAAAAACCTCCTAATGAAGACTTAGACGAATCGTATATATATAACTCACATCAAAGAACACTATTGTATTCAAAAAGATTTTTGAGGGGTAATTTTTTAATTTGGGCATATAAAACGACATGTTACTCAGTTCTTTTGACAGAAAGTGTTTTGTGGAGAGATTGCCCTCGTGTTTTATGTAGAGTTCTCTAACCAAATTTTCGGATTTCTTCGCTTAATGATGACAATGTTTAGTTGTTCGGGTTAATAGATTCCAAATATTTTCCGCTAACATCCTACATTTCCAATAAGTGCAACTCATGCCTTATTTTTTATTCTGAAATTTATCTCTAAACTGAAATTAAAATAGATGCGAACAAACAATTATATATGTTAGTGTATAATTTTATAGAAGAATAATAAAATTTGTGCGAACCTAACTAACAATCATTTTTTTTTATAGGAAAAATAGCAAAGGACAAAGCCAGCCACGGCAGTTACACTAAGATATTGGGAGGCATATATCCCATACCTCTGTTAGTGTCTTCGAAATTAATTCTATCAGAGTTGCTAGCAATGTTTTCCTCTTCAGCACTACCCCTGATGATAGGAATGATGTTACTAATAGAGTATTTATCCCAAAACCTAGAGATGTTAACATTCGTAGTATGATGAGCAATTTTAATAGCAAAGGCATTTAGATGTAAAGAGGTAGTAGATAGGTTGCTGCAGTCAAATAGATGTTTGCTTCTTGTGTTGGTAGTGAATCTCTTCTTGATACCATCAGCATGTCTCTTCCTCAGGTGTTTGATGATTTGAACAGAGTCTGACTGGAACTCCCATCTTGTCTTAGATTTTTCAGCCCAGGTACCAGCCTCCTGAACCGCCTGTCTCATCAGCATCCCATGGTTGGTGGTTGTGGACAGCAGACCTCTCGCTCCACAGCAATTTCCTGCATGATCAGAGATAATCAGACCAATGCCAGCAGTATTGGTGTTTTGATTTGTGGCTATTCCTATATTCATCCTCATTGTACTCATTTCTGGTGGTATCCAGTGAGGATGGAATTCAATACATATGTCCATAGCCTCTTCCTCTGTGTACTCAGTGTGGAAGATGTTTCTTTGTTTTCCTTGACAAACACTTTGGTAGCTATTTATGTAATTGTTTATTTTATACACAGTATTGTTCACATTTGGCTTGGTCTTGTTGTAGTGGACAGTACATCTTTCTTTCCATATGTGCCATAGAACTATAGCACATAGTTCAGCCCGTTCAACCTTTGCTTTCCTTTTCCTTGGTTTATTTAGAACATCTGAGAGCCATACATGAAAGTCTATCATGTGTTTATAGACATAGTCTATGTCAAACATAAGAGCTTTCCATACTTGTATGGTAAAAGGACAGTATATGAACAGATGTGATAGAGATTCTCTTTGGCAGTTACACATTTTACAAGTACTGTCAATGTATGAGAGAATTTTCCCCACTTTTTCCCCCGTGGGGAGGCATCCATGAGCAGCCTTCCATACAAAGATTTGTATGGATGGAATAGTTTTCAACTTCCAAATTGCTTTCCAGTTCCTGTTTTTAGGATCAATATTATTTTTAGTAAGATCCTTGTATAAGGATTTTACTGTGAATTTGCCATCCTTGGTTAGCTTCCAGACAATGCTATCTTCTTCATTATCTTGAGAAATTTGTATTTCTCTGATCTTGTTAACCACAGTGTGATGAAAATAGGTGTTAAGTCTATTTTCATTCCAGCTGTTGCTGGTTGTAATAAGGTCAGAGACTCTAGTGATGTCAAAAGGACAGTTGTTTGGTTTTATGAGTTTTAACTCTTGATTTGGGATCCATAAATCATCCCAAATTCTGATTCTTTTTCCATTTCCAACCTTCCAAGTACTATACTTCTGAATACAGGCAATTCCTTCCAGAATGCCTTTCCATACCCAAGAATCAGTTTTCTTGGGGTTATTTGGGATTCTCATTATGTCAGTATCATTGTAGTATTTGGCTGATAGAATTTGAGCTGCCATAGTGTTAGGTTGGTTCACCAATCTCCAACCTATCTTAGCTATTAATGCAACATTAAATTCCTCTAACCTGACAAGTCCCAGGCCTCCTTCCTGTTTAGGCTTGCAGATAGAACTCCAGGCCTTTAAGTGCAGGCCTTTTGACTGATTTTCTTCTTTTCCCCAGAAAAATTTCCTCTGGATTTTATCCATTCCTTCAATGATTGTCTTAGGGATGATGAAGGTACTCATCTGATAGACAGCCATTGTAGAAGTGGAATTTTTTATTAGAACTACTTTCCCAGCAGGAGTTAAGATTTTGTTTTTCCACCCATTTAACCTGTTACTCATTTTGTCTAAGATAGGATTGAAGGCCTTTATCTTAGAGTTATGAGTAAACATAGGTGTTCCCAAGTAAGTATCATTCAAAGCAATTGGTTGGACTCCCAGGTTTTTTATTATTTCCAACTCCATATCTCTTGGAGTATTTTTACTGAAGAAAACCCCAGATTTAGCAAGGTTTATCATCTGACCGGAACATTTACTGAATTGTTGAAGAATGTTCAGAATTTTATCAGCTTCTCCTAGATTGGCTTTGCAGAATATTATACAATCATCTGCAAATAGGAGATGGCTGACAGAAGGAGCATTGTTCACAATTTTTATTCCTTGAATTTGTTTCATGCTCTCAGCATGCAGAAGAGCTCTTGAAAAAACCTCCATACACATTATGAAAAGGTATGGGGATAGGGGATCACCCTGTCTCACCCCTCTTGTTGGTTGGAAGAACTTACAGGGAACACCATTCAATAGGATGGCTAAGTTGGTGGTACTAATACATTGATGTATCAGGTTACACCAATCCTGACCAAATCCCATTTGCTTCATAATTTCTATTAGAAATGTCCATTCTACTCTGTCAAAGGCCTTTGACATATCTATTTTTAGCCCCATCCATGTTTCTTTGTCTCTTCTTGTTCTCATATTGTGTATGATTTCCTGAGCAATAATGGTGTTGTCATTTATCTGTCTTCCAGGGACGAAGGCAGATTGGTATGGAGAAATTATTCTGTGCAGCAGAGGTTTCATTCTCTGAGCCAGAATTTTTGATATTATTTTGTAGGTTGTATTGCACAGAGCAATGGGTCTGAATTCCACTGGAGAGGTGGGGTTTTTGACTTTAGGAATTAAAGAGATGAAAGTTGAGTTCATCTCTTTTAACATAAACCCGGTTTTGAAGAAGTCCTGTACCATTTTGGTAATATCACCACCTATTGTCTCCCAATTTTGTTGGAAGAAATTTGGTGGGAATCCATTTGGTCCAGGAGCTGTGCTTCCCTCCATAGATAATAATATACTTTTCACTTCATCCATTTCTGGAATCACTAAAAGTTTTTCATTATCTCTAGAATTTATGACAGTAGGTATGAGATTTAGTAAATCCCTATTGATTTGTGGATTAGCAGTAGTGGAGATAGTGCTGAAATGCTCTGTGAAGCAATTAGCCACTTCTTCTCTGTTACTTATCCAAGACCCATCATTCTTTTTTATTGTATCAACTATGTTTCTTCTATATCTGTTTCTTGCATTGTTATGAAAGAAACTGGTGTTTTTGTCTCCAAGTTGGATAGAGTTGTTTCTGCTTTTTGTT
>JAJJMA010216247.1:0-18080 GCA_023529015.1 Papaver nudicaule | reverse complement strand
CGAAACTGAACTTGACCTGTCTGTTGGGTTAAGGAACAAATGGTGATGGCCTTGATCTTCTTCTCTCGGTGTTCCAGCAAATTGTTAATAAGACTGAACGGTTGCCCTTAATAGAGAACCCTGGTGCTTCAATACTGGCTTGTTATGCTTCTTTATAACTAGAATGACTGCCCCTAGTAAATGGGTAGTGCTTAGACGGCTGCCTCCGGTAATTCTGATTGCTTTGCACTTCTTTTTGTTTCATTTTAGTGTATCATGATTTCAAAGTACCTGCAAAATAGAAAACAAAGTGAAATAACCAATGTATGAGGCATTAGCTAGACATAAGTGTATGAATAATGTACTCTTGAATAGGTGTTTTGAGCACCTAACAAACTATCCATACAATGACCAGATAATTTATATGTTTTCTTTAGATTATGCAGTTCTATGATACCACCGAGGGTTGAGATACCTTCGGATGCTGGGTGCAACTGCTTCCCTGCCAAATTTGAGTACTTAGCATAACGCTTCCCCATACCCACCTCTTGTTCTTCACAGACTACTTGCTCATAAGGGTCAGCATGAGGACCAAAGTTGGCAGCAGCATAAGCATCCCAGTCGAAATCAGGCATTTCTTCTTCTGCAACCTTCTCCTTCTCCACATAACGACTAGTTGAACTCTGACCCACCAATTCCTCACTATGCAAGTACCAAGTGTTGTACGTCCTCAAGATACCCGTCTCGTACAGATGCTTTCGAACAATTTTCCATGGATGCCGAAACTCATTAGCACACTTCTTACATGGTCAAGCACAACCAGATGAATCCCCATTGGCTGATGCAAAGTTGAGGAACTCTCTAACCCCCTCTCGATATTTTTGGCCAAATAGGTCTTTTTCAAGCATCCAATATTTATTCCCCGACATCCTACATTACCAAATTGAAATATGCTTCATGTTACCAAGTTCATCAACTAAAGATACAAATACTAACAATCATAAACTTTCACATACAAACCACACATACAAATCAGCAAAAAATCTATAACCAAATACAGATCTGAAAAGATGTAGATACTCATACTCTAATTTTAAATCAGGGAAATATGTAATTGCTGGATGAATTCATTTATTCAATTGATGTTCATATATTTTAAATTAACATAAATAAATGAATCTTAAATCAGTGAAATACCTAATTGCTGAATGAACTCAGATTCCTCTTAAATCAGTGAAATACCTAATTGATGAATGAACTCAGATTCAAATTCCAAATCTCAATCAATAACTCTATGATAAATCGATTTGATAATTAAACTAATATCAAATCGAGGTTCACATAAGAAGTAACTGATTGAATGATGTTGATGATGTTTTCTCAAGCTGAAACTCAGACTCAAACGAAGGATTATCCGCTGAAAAAAAAGGGGAAAGGAATTGAATGTTAGGCGATGAAATCCGTGGAGGTGAAGACGAATAGAATTTATGTCTCAACTGTTTTCATCTAGACACATTAACTTCTTTCTCTACCCTATCACCAAAACTCGGACAAAATAAATGAATTCATTTTCAGTGATTTTTCTTTATTGTTTTCTGATTTTCAAAATTTATCTCATATGTTATTCAACAGAATTCCGTTGAGATAAAAAACAGGTTCTGTTACGCTGCTGGGGTTGAAATTTCATCAGACCAAAAGTTGGGCGGGGAAAAGAAAAGTCGAGGCTAACTTAGGAAGTTCATTGAAATATTGAGGGTAGGCGGGTAATTGCACCAACAAAAGCACTGTAACAGATCGCATTTTCAGTAACCATTGAAGACGTTACGAGCTTCCCAAGAGCGTATGCCCATTGCTGAAATGCAAACCGTGACTAATGGTGTTGTTGGTAAAAACTGGATTTCGTGTAGTGTGATAATCATAATTGCATATTATAAATGTAAATTCTTGAGTATTTATGCTCCAACTTGTTTGGGTTTTTATCTTTTGAATAAGTGATTTTTTCTTTGTACACAATACTTGACTGGGGTACTATTTGATAACTTATGAGAACATAAATGAAAAATATTAGTTTGGTATGCATATTCACTTTTACGTTTAGATTTAAATCAGATTTTGACATATTATCAGACCAAAAGATTGTAAAAAACATTAAAAAAATCGGAATACTAAGGTGTTATGTTGGTATTTGTTCCCGCAAATACTAAGGTTACAAGAATGCATGAGATAGATTCGATACCATTTGTCCATTGCAATGGTTTGCTTGCAAATCACTTGTTGGATATGGGTGAATCTAAAGGAGTACTCTTGAGCAAGAGTCCAGTGGATTACAGCTGAGGACGTCTAACACGTCTAAGTACTGGTTAAGCCCAGAACTTCCAGCGGGTCCAGTTAAACCCTAATCTGAATGGCGGACGGTTCCCGAACCGTACGTGAACAAAAACTCAGAAATTCTCCCGAGTTCCAAAGTGTCATTTTGTACGCGTACCTAACGTGAACCCAAAATCGATACTTTTGGCTGTGATGCAGATGGACGGTTTGCGAACCGTCCCAGGTGAATATTCTTTGGGATTTTCACTCGGGTTAGACTCTGAACTCCTTTATCTCTTAGTTGGACTTGGTTATCACGAAATATATTATGTGGTCCATCTAACGGTTCTCAATGTGTCAATAAGATAAAGATTATCTCTGGTCTGTTAGATCTCTATCTTGAAGTGTTTTTGAGCTAACAAAACACTTGGCAGATAAATGATAAAAGATTTCCAATTGAGATAAATCTAGGTTACTTGGTTTGCAAGTTAGGGTTTCCTAAACTTGTGGAACAAGAAACTAGTTGCTTTATTCCAAAGCAACCTATCTTATTGAGTGCTATAAATAAAGGTGTCTAAGGACGAATACCGCAAGCATCAAGCATACGTGAAGGTCCTTTGGGAAGTGATCGTAAAACTCTTTTAACTTCGGTGAATGCTTGTTGTGGTATAGTCATCCTCTATTAGGCAGTTCCTCTTGGGATTTATCTACGACTATAAAGACTTCTCTTGAGAGTTGGGAAGCACGGGTAGGAGATTGCGACCTTAGTGGTTGAAATCGGAATAAACTGTAACCTTGGTAACCTGATCACATTCTTGTCTATTCTACAGTCCTTCTCTTCTGATATAAGGCCATTCAAGAACTTATAAGTTACATACAAGGTTTCGAAAGGAAGAAACGCACGTCTGCACTCGGTGTTGTAAGACCTAGTTAGCTCCAGTTGTATAAGTTTCTTAAGTGATTCTTCGTTTACAACTGAGGTAGAGACAAGTTGGGCATAGTTTACTCGGTTTACTTGTCATCCCCCACTTGTAAGTAGATTTTCGTATGACCTGGAGCAATCCGAAGGAAGTCACTTTGTGTATATCAAACTAATAGAGGACAGTTCAAACATACAGTCGATAATTGAGGTTGCAAAGATGGAATTGTTGACACAAGCCTTTAACAGCGGTTAAAGCAACACCTAGGCCTGTAAAGGACATCATCTAGGGGAATCAAGTGCGTGACGATCTGTGGGGGATCTAGAGACGCAAGGAGTGCGACAGCAGCCAGTTCGCTTGGAGGGTTGGAATCGGTCCCTGCTACATCCCAGACCGAAGTCTTATTGTAGGCTAGTGTTTGTAGGAAGTTTGTACTGTGCGGTGTTCAATCTGGACGAGGTCCCGAGGTTTTTCTACAGGTTGTAGTTTCCTCGTTAAACAAATTCTGGTGTCTTGTGTGCTTTACTTTCCGCATTATATTCTCTGATTATATAATTAAAGCAAACACAAGAAGTACGTTATTAATAAACCTGATCGTTGTCCTCAATCCATCCATTAGATTTACCAAGACCCTGTCTTGCGTTGGACTGATCATTTGAGATCCAAACTCAGGTTAACGGATCTGGATATTGATTTTTGAGATCACCCAGATCTGACCATAAGTCTCACGAGCCCAAACGAAAAGTTGGTTGTATTCGGTACCCCTGATTTTTCAGTTGGGAAGCAAGATTATTGTCTCTTTCATGTACCATTTTGTAGTTAAATCTGGAAATGTTGCCCTGTAATGTTGCCCTGTAATTCCTATTATTGTTATTTTGAAGCTACCGGGTTCTGGTTTTACGGTTGTCATAAAGAAGCAGGACCCTTCTCTTGTTTTGCTGAATTTTGGTGGTTTGATTTTAATTGTTTAGGCCTTGTATGTTTGTCTGATAGAATCAAACTTTTTGCATGATTGAGTTGGCTTTGGAATTTGAAGAGATCTACGGTTGTTATTACAAAGCAGGATTCCATTTTTTTTTCATGTTCCTTGAATTCAATCTTTGCTTTTGCTCATATGTAGCAGTTACTAGTTGATCTAAGACTGTTAATTTTGTTGTGTTTCTTGGGCAGGTTGTTCGGATTGATACACAGAACACTGTGGTTGAAGAATTTTGATGCTGGTTCAGGTTTTAGGTTATTGTTGGGAAGCAAGATTCTTGTCTTTTTCATGTATCCTGCCTTCATTCTTGTAGTTCAATCTGGACATGTTAAAGTGTAATTCATATTGTTGTTATTTTTAAAGCTCCCGGGTTCTGGTTTTGCGGTTGTCATAATGAAGCAGGACCCTTTTCTTGTTTTGCTGAATCTCGGCGGTTTGTTTTTATTTGTTCAGGCCTTGTATGTTTATCTGATTGAATCAAACTTTTTGCAGGATTGAGTTGGCTTTGGAATTTGAAGAGATCTTCGGTTGTTCTTACAGAGCAGGACTCCATCTTTTCTACGTTCCTTGACTTCAATCTTTGTTTTTTCTCATACGTGGCTGTTATATTGTTTGATCTAAGATTCTGTGAATTTTGTTGTGTTTGTTGGTGCATGCTGTTTGGATTGATACATGGAAAACCGTGGTTAAAGAATTTTGATGTTGGTTCAAGTTTTAGGTTATTGTTGGGATGCAAGATTATTGTCTCTTTCATGTACCATGTGTTCATTCTTGTAGTTAAATCTTGAAATGTTGCCCTGTAATTCCTATTGTTGTTATTCTGAAGCTACCGGGTTCTGGTTTTACGGTTGTCATAAAGAAGCACGACCCTTTTCTTGTTTTGCTGAATTTTTGTGGTTTAATTTTAATTGTTTAGGCCTTGTATGTTTGTCTGATAGAATCAAACTTTTTGCAAGATAGAGTTGGCTTTGGAATTTGAAGAGATCTACGGTTGTTATTACCGAGCAGGATTCCATTTTTTTTTTTCATGTTCCTTGACTTCAATCTTTGCTTTTGTTCATACGTAGCTGTTACTGGTTGATCTAAGACTGTTAATTTTGTTATGTTTCTTGGTGCAGGTTGTTTGGATTGATACACGGAACACTGTGATTGAAGAATTTTGATGCTGGTTCAGGTTTTAGGTTATTGTTAGGAAGCAAGATTCTTGTCTTTTTCATGTATCCTGCCTTCATTCTTGTAGTTAAATCTGGACATGTTAAATTGTAATTCCTATTGTTGTTATTTTGAAGCTACCGGGTTCTGGTTTTGCGGTTGTCATAATGAAACAAGACCCTTTTCTTGTTTTGCTGAATCTTGGCGGTTCGTTTTTATTTGTTCAGGCCTTTTATGTTTATCTGATTGAATCAAACTTTTTGCCGGATTGAGTTGCCTTTGGAATTTGAAGAGATCTGTGGTTGTTCTTACAGAGCAGGACTCCATCTTTTCTATGTTCTTTGACTTCAATCTTTGCTTTTTCTCATACGTAGCTATTACTGGTTGATCTAAGATTCTGTGAATTTTGTTGTGTTTCTTGGTGCAGGCTGTTGGGATTGATACATGGAAATGTGGTTAAAGAATTTTGATGCTGGTTCAGGTTTTAGGTTATTGTTGGGAAGCAAAATTCTTGTTTTTTTACATGTATCCTGCGTTCATTCTTGTAGTTAAATCTGGACATGTTAAATTGTAATTCATATTGTTGTTATTTTGAAGCTACCGGGTTCTGGTTTTGCGGTTGTCATAATGAAGCAGGACTCTTTTCTTGTTTTTTCGAATCTTGGCGGATTGTTTTTAATTGTTCAGGCCTTGTATGTTTGTTTGAATGAATAAAAAAATTTGCAGGATTGAGTTGGCTTTGGAATCTGAAGTGATCTATGGTTTCTTACCGAGTAGGACTCCATCTTTTATATGTTCCTTGACTTCAATCTTTTCTTTTGCTCATACGTGACTGACTTGATCTAAGATTCTTTATATTTTTGTAGGGTTTCTTGGTGCAGGCTGTTTGGATTGATACATGGAACACAGTGGTTAAAGAATTTTGATGCTGGTTCAGGTTTTAGGTTATTGTTGGGAAGCAATATTCTTGTCTCTTTCATGTATCATGTGTTCATTCTTGCAGTTAAATCTGTTAAATCTGGAAAAGTTGCCCTGTAATTCCTATTGTTGTTATTTGAAGCTACTGGGTTCTGGTTTTGCGGTTGTCATAATGAAGCATGACCCTTTTCTTGTTTTGTTGAATCTTGGTGGCTTAATTTTTAATTGTTCAGGCCTTGTATGTTTATCTGATAGAATCGAACTTTTTGCAGGATTGAGTTGGCTTCTGAATTTGCGGTTGTTATTACTGAGCAGGACTCCATCTTTTTCATGTTCCTTTTCTTCAATCTTTGCTTTTTCTCATACGTAGCTGTTACTGGTTGATCTAAGATTCTGTTAATTTTGTTGTGTTTACTGGTGCAGGTTGTTTGGATTGATACACGGAACACTGTGGTTGAAGAATTTTGATGCTGGTTCAGGTTTTAGGTTATTAGGAAGCAAGATTCTTGTCTTTTTCATGTATCCCGTCTTCATTCTTGTAGTTAAATCTTGACATGTTATTGTAATTCCTATTATTCTTATTTTGAAGCTACCGGGTTCTGGTTTTGCGGTAGTCATAATAAAGCAGGACCCTTTTCTTGTTTTGCTAAATCTTGGCGGTTTGTTTTTAATTGTTCATGCCTTGTATGTTTGTCTGATTGAATCAAACTCTTTGCAGGATTGAGTTGGCATTGGAATTTGAAGAGATTTACGGTTGTTCTTACAGAGCAGGACTCCATCTTTTATATGTTCCTTGACTTCAATCTTTGCCTTTCCTCATACGTGGCTGTTACTGGTTGATCTAAGATTCTGTGAATTTTGTTGTGTTTCTTGGTGCAGGCTGTTTAGATTGATACATGGAACACTGTGGTTAAAGAATTTTGATGCTGGTTCAGGTTTTAGGTTATTATTTGGAAGCAAGATTCTTTTCTCTTCAATGTATTCTGCGTTCATTCTTGTAGTTAAATCTGTTAAATCCGGAAATGTTGCCTTGTAATTCCTATTTTTGTTATTTTGAAACTACCGGGTTCTGGTTTTTCGGTTGTCATAATGAAACATGACCCTTTTCTTGTTTTGCTGAATCTTGGTGGTTTGATTTTAATTGTTCAGGCCTTGTATGTTTGTCTGATAGATCAAACTTTTGGAAGGATTGAGTTGGCTTTTGAATTTAAAGAGATCTACGATTGTTATTACAGAGCAGGATTCCATTTTTTCATGTTCCTTGACTTCAATCTTTGCTTTTGCTCATACGCAACTGTTACTTGTTGATCTAAGATTTTTAATTTTGTTGTGTTTCTTGGTGCAGGTTGTTTGGATTGATACACAAAACACTGTGGTTAAAGAATTTTGATGCTGGTTCAGGTTTTAGGTTATTGTGGGGAAGCAAGATTCTTGTCTTTTTCATGTATCCTTCATTCTTGTAGTTAGACATGTTAAATTGGTGGTTTTTATGAGTTAAATAAATTATTTTTGTTTTTTAAATAAAAAGATGTTATGTGTTGAAAAAAATTTAAAAATAAAACGTAGACAAGCATTTTCCGACGTCTTTTCCTGTGCAAGCGCCGCCTTTTACTACATAGCTTACAATTCAGGATGATTGTGGTCTTGAATGTTGGGTTTAAATTAGTTTGCTTAGATTCCCATGAGTTATGTTTTTAATTTTTTTTTGTTCGAAAGCGTCTATTTTTTTACCCATGTGTATATCCTTCACTGTAAGGGTTTAATTCGGATAGCATGTTGAATCCGACGTTGGTAGATTTGGAGAAGTCGAATTATATAGATGTTAGTTTTTTAAAACGCTTTTACGGAAACCTCATTAAAGTCTTTCTTGTTTCCTTACGTGACTTGATCAGACCACCATATACTTTCAGGTAAAGATGTGTGATCCCATTTTGTTTTATTTTTTCAAATATAAACCCTTAGTCTCCTGATCATATTTATTCCACCGAAACCCATCTGAATAAAGTCCATTATGATTCTATCAAACAAATAAATAAAGTCCATTACGCTATTGAGTTTTTTTGGAAATGGGAAATACTGCCATGTGGTGGGAGACTATGGACCGGACTCTGACACAAATCTATTTAAGACAGTCTTACTAGCAATGTTGATACATTGGAATGGGGTAAGATACAAATCCGATCTGAGTCACAAATGTAGCGATCCTCTCTCTCCATTTCTCTCTCCTCTCTAGGAAAAATGATCCCAACTTCCCAAAATTAGCCCCTTAATGGTCTTATTGGGGTCTTATTTATAGAGATCCCCTTTTAATCCTTGGTAGCCATGTGTCATCTTAATCGCCTATTCACATAATTGCGACTCCTTATCTTTTGGATCTCTTTAAACCTCTAGACCAAGCCCTTTTCCCTTCTTCAAATGGGCCTTAATAGATATACCTTACACCCATTAGACCTTATTGGACTTGGGGTATCCACATTAGTCCCCTGACGGCTTGGGCAGGCAAGCGTGTCGGGCTAGCCGTCACCCAAGGATACCAAAGTCCCCACGTATCTTTACGGTTGCCCCTTATCCTCTCCAATCGTGGTTTATGTCGCGACGCACGTCCTAGCCATTAAGTAATTTCGTGACCCAGGTGGCGGGCGGTTACACTTTTTTCACCTTCCTTTCTCCCTTGCATATATAAATAGCCTCACAACTTTCCTTCCCTCAGTTAATTCCTATGAGTGATCACGAGACTTTGCTAGACGATCAAATCGTTTCTGATCATGAAGATGAATTGATGTAGGAAATGCGCAAGATCAGGGAGGCGCGGAAAATGCTGGCTTTGACGCTCTCCTAGAGCCCTTGCACGAAGATGGTTTATTCCCTCACGCCCAATTCAACAAGAGCATCGCCCGTCAAAGCGCGTTCGTTCCATTCCCTAGTGATCTTATCCCGATGACTTCCTTAACTCGCGCCTCTTGAACCGTTTACCGCCCCCATTCCAACTAATCCTTTAGGGCTGTTGGATGCCGAGAGCAGCGAGTGGCCATTCCCTCCTTTCAAACAGATCCCTCGCCTAGCCATCAATCGAGGCGACTACGAGCTCCCAAAGATCGTTTATAAGTCCACCGCAAAACCCCTGGAGGGCTGGTCCAAGTGGGTCAAATACATTATTAATTACGATCCTTATGTGTACATCCTCGAAGAGCTTGGTATCTTTAATGCCATCATGGCATCGAATAGTCGTTCTTGTAAACGTAATAACATCGATCTGACTAAACTGGTGACGCGTTGGATCTCACTGTTCCATACTTTCCTTTTTTCCTAGGGCGAGGGCACCATCACCCTTGAGGATGTAATTGCGCTTACTCTGCTACCTTCCCACGGCTCCCACTTTTGGCATCAATCGGCCGTCGAGGGATGCATGTGCCCAAAAGACTGGGATTTGGTCAACATTCTAAAGAAGTCGAAAGAGCACTCGAGAAACGTTCTCGTGGAGGGGGATGGTGACGGCTTGGAGAAAGGCAATGAGCAGGAGGTTGCCCAGGATGATGATCCAGAGAGGGGCGAGGAGCAAGAGGTTTCTCGAGGTAAGGTTCCTACCCGTTCCTTGATGATCTTTGGAGAAATTATTTTATCTGGTATTGTGGCTAATGAGCGTGTCTCTTTTCCTGTTATAGGTGAAAGTGACGCTGAATTCCCAGCTCCGAACCGTCAAAAGAAAAGGCGTGCATCTTTCCCTTTGTGAATCATTTGGCACCAAAGATGGTAGAAGATCGTTAGGAGCGCCGAGATTACGGCGAATATTCAGATACATTGCAACTGGCCGCGTTCCTCCTCTTTTGGTTAAGGCACGATGTATTCGAGTTCAGCCCTGCGGATACCATCAAAAAGGAGTTGATGCCAATGGCTGTTTTGATGGCACTTCGTGTCTCTTTTCCGCTAGCTCCCATGTTCTTGGGTGGACTTTATCGTCATTTAGATCTTCTTGGGATTGACCTTCGGAGAGCCGCTAACATTTATACCGTCGAGACTTTTGTTCCCACGAGCTTTCTCCAAATGTGGTCTTGGGAGCGTTTTCCTAGTTTCAGCCCAGAGGTTCCGCAATTTATCATCCATGGTCACGTGGAGCGAGTCAACTAGGAAGGGGAGATTTATCAAGATCCCATGGTATATACTTTCCCGCGCGCGCGTCTCTATAAGAAGAAGTCGCCCAAATCTTCTGATAGTATTTCCAAGCATATGGATATTGAATCGAAGTTCTGTTTTTCTCCTTATACTGACGGTCGCATTGGTCCTACCCCTTACACCTTTTACTCAACCGAGGGGGAAATTCTTGTCTCCAGGAGGGTGCGTCAGGCAAGTGAAGTGGATTTTGTTCTTTCAATAACTTCTGGTTATCTACCCGGCTTTTATGGTGGCGTGTTTTCTTTTCAAGCTTATAACTTTGATCGAGTGGTCCGCCAAGCAGGCTTTGATCAGGGGGTTCCTCCGCCTCCTTGCGTCCTATTAACTTGGATGAGGCCTTGACTGAAAAATATTTCGATAGGTTTGTTTACGCTGACGGGGGCGCACTTCGTTGTCGCGCTACTCCTTTTACAATTCGTTACCCTGATTCTACTCGAGGACTCCGTGTTTCCGCTGACTGGCGCGAATATTGGAAGGAGCTTTTAACATGCGCGATGAATTTTGTGGTTACTCCCTTTGTTCGTTACCCTGCGCCTGATAAGGACGATCTCTCTGATATGCATCACGTCGGTCGTTTTGTACTTGATAAGGGTGTAGGAGGGTCGTACGGGTTTGTCCCCGGGAACAAAGGCCGCCCTCGGAATTCTAATGAAACCGCCTGGGGTCTTCTTCCTTCTGACCCTGATTCGGTCGTTGGGAAGAAATCTCGGAGGAAAGTCCCCCTCTCCTCCTCGAAGGCTACTGGCGGACGTAGACGATCACAATTAGCCGATGTTTTTAGGTCGTCTCCTTTGGCGTCTGGTGTGGCGGCATTAGGCAGAGATCCCGTGGTAAGTGATCGCTTCTTGGTGTATGCAGATTTAAGCTTGGTCGATTTCTTGGTATTTACTTAGTGTTTTTTTTTTTTTGTACGTAGCCTGACGACTCTCATGATCCTGGGCCGCGTAAGCGGTCTTTGGAGGAGTGGCTTAATATACCCGAGCATGAGTGGCGTAGGAAGGCTTTGGTTGATAACTTGAACTGGGAAGTGGGTTTAGTCCCCACTCCTTGGTGTATTTCCTCTCCTTCTAACAAGTCTTGCACTAAACAGGCGCGCCAGATGACTTCCTCGAAGAGGAAACACCCTCCTTCAAAGCATCTCCCTGCATGTTCGAGTGATCCGGGATTTGTGGAAGAGTTTGAGCGTCGTAATCAAAGCGCTGGTCCCATGCCTACCGATGTGATGAGATTGTCTCGCTTACAACCCTTGGTTTTTTCTGTTAGGCGTGGTGGGGCTAATCCTCTGAACACACCGTCTGCCATTTTGGAATCTTTCAGTTCGTCAATGTCTGAGAGGTACATCAAATGGGTCCATCTTCTTCTCCCCAAGTGTTTTCTGACCCAGGTGTGTATTAAATTATTACACGTGGTGTGCATTTATTTTGTCCTTTTTAAGCGCAAAATCCTATATATACCCCGTTGTTTCTTCATTCTTGTAAAGAGATTTGAGAGAGAATTTTGAGTCTAATCGTACAGTATTTGGTGAATTGCTATTATATAAATATTTGTGTTTTAGTTTCTTCTGGGGGTGATTCGCTCGGCGATCAATCAAGTGGTTCTGATACAGAAGTAGACGCGTCCTCCTCGTCTTCTGAGCAGGTGAGTTTTCATTTGGCAAGAGTGTTTTATTATTTTATTATCTTCTCGTGTCTAACTAAAGACTTTTGTAGGAGCTGGTTATGGGAAAGCGCGTGAATAAAGATGTTGAAAGTGTTAACAGTAAGAAACGTTTGAAGAATTCCCTGCCTGCTAGGAATGCTAATATTGTCAATCGTCCTGCTCTTTCCGCGGCGATGGGTTCTCCTGTTGCCAGTGTAGTTCATGATTCCACAATGTGCCTATGTTTGGTCGTATTTTTGAGCGTTCGCAGATTGGTTTTGAGGATGTTGCCTGCGAGCTAGTGCATGGATTTTGGGTTCCTACGGTTTATGCAAACGCCTATACCAAAATCCTTAGGCGCCATTGTCATCTTGTCCCCGCGCAAATATCGTCTTTTCTTGGCATAGAGGCGCAAGTTAAGATGGTTAGTGATTTATTAACTGTGGCGGCAGGTCTTGATGGCGTGGACAGGGATCCTCCCTCCGAGGAAAGGGTTGCAGCGTGGGAAGAGATTCTCTCCACAACTGGACTTATGCGGCTTAACATTGCCTGGTTGTTGGAATTGATGAAAAAGAGTGAAAGCCAAGCATGATCCTAGGACCTCGAAGTTATCCTCTCGGATTGACCAGCTGATGAAAGAAAAGGCGCGACTGGAGGCGGACGTTGTTACCAAAAGGGCTGATCAGAAGAGAATTGCCACAGAGTTCAGTACTGCTACTGATGCGTTAACCGCGGTGGAAAAGGATGTTGAGCGAGTTAGCCTTGAGCTAGAGGCTAAGCGGAGAGAGTTGGATGAGTTGCTGAGATTTCAATGAGGAGATCCTGTCTGACTCGCCTACTTTTCCTAAACTGGACCCTGAGTATGAATACTGCAAAGCTTGTTTCCTCTATATGGACTGGATAAAAACCCTAAATGCCCCTAGTTTGCTTTTCTTACCATTATATTTTACGGATGTTTTTGGAATAAAGTGATTCATCCAAAGTGGAAGCTAGTCTTCCCTGGGAATCTGCCGTGATTCTTTTTGAAAGAGTTTGTTATATTGTTGATCAGATCTATTCGATTCAAGGCTTGGGTTTCCCTGTATAAGTGTCGATCTTATCAAAATGATGATTTGCTCAAAAGGTCCTTGAGCGTTCTAAGCTTTGAAGATCTTTAGACATCCAAGGTGGTGGAGCTTAGAAAAATGATATAAATGCGTTTTTAAAGAAGAGTTTGAAAATCCTAGAAAAAAATTCCTCAAAAAGTTTGAAAATCATAGATTACAGGCAAACCCTAAGTTATTTTAATTGTCCTTGTTTCTAGCGCCAAACTGTGTGAGTGTAAAATTTGCATGAATACTTCACACCTAACAGCCATCAGATCTATTATCATGCTAAATAGTATTCAATCGTATAAGAGTGCGAAGAGATTAAAGATGCATCGAAGACAATACATATGAGAATATAAAGACTAAGAACTCGAATATGATACTTAGAAGTTTAGAGGAGAAAGCTAACCTAATCTCACCCTTCACGACTTAGGTTACACCAAAAATCCAACCCTTACAATGTTTCTCGAGCTCGCCTTATATAGGCTGAGTCGGTAGTGGTTTACAGCTAATAAGACAAGCTACTCAATCGTGGTGGTGTCAGATCTTGTCGAGTAAGGCGGTTCCTTCGGTGAGACCTCTGAAAATGACTTCGGGTTTTCATCCTTCGATGATCTAGACGGGTCTTCTATCTTCGATCTCTTCCTCGGGGAAACTCTGCTGGCTGATCCCGAAGTATGGTTGCGACATCCTCTGGCAAGGCCTGGTCCTTCTGATCTTGACACGTGTCCCGAGGGTGTTTTACCCTCCACAACTCTGTTATTGGGTCATATTATGTTATTCAAGTGGTTTTTCTGTCAACTATACGTAGACAACTGAAAGATTTGTTTCATTGTTTCCTAGAACTCTCACATTTGAGGTCGACAAAGAAAAATGAAGGTTGCGTTATTAATGATAAAGATCTCTGGGAAACCGCTAAAAACCATTATGCGTCCTATAACAAAGCTTCTTCTGATCCAAGGTATCATTACAGAACATCACATAAACTGCAAACTGCCAAAACACACAACCTTCTAGTCTATGGGTAGTAATAACATAGACAAAAATGTATGTATATATTTTGCCTTGCGCAGTTTTATCAGTTTAGGATTGTGAATGAGTGTAGTGAATGGATGTATAAACGGTTGTATAATTTTCAGAGTTTGAATGAAATGGTTGTGTTAGTTAAATGAGAATGGATGTATTTTCAGCGGGAATGGAATGAAAGTTACAGGATTTCGATTCAGTATTGCAGGTTTATATATGAATTGTATTGCAGGTTCAGGAAAGAACTGTATTGCAGGTTCACAAATGAACTGTATTCCAGCTTCCGGAATGAATTGTATTCCAGGTTCAGAAGCGAACTGTATTCCAAGACTACTATTAGGGGTTTAATTATAACGCAGGGCTTAACGCTTACAAGAGTTTTTTTTTTTAAAAATAATACAGTTTCTTCTAACGGTAACAGACGTTACACAAAATCAGTTAGGTACAAAAACACGTGTCAATTAAAAAAACTGTTACAAGCGAAATTCCCACGAAAACAAATGTTGACTAAGCAGTTAATGTTTATCCGTTACACGCCGCAGTTTGACGGCGTACAAAAGTTGTTGGATCCGTTACGACAGTAGGACAGGTGACAATCAATGAACCGTTAGACATAAAATACATTCCGTTACTTTAACAGTTAGGGTATCAGTTACGCAAACGTAACGTTGTTGTCTGTTACAAAACAGCTGAGAGAACTGTCAACTGGCAAACGGATAAACTGTTACTGCACAAAAAACATTGTTGGGTATAATGTTACATTTAAGAATTATTTATCAGTTACTGCACACTGTAACGGGGAGACCGTTACAGTAGACTGCCACGCGGCACGGCATGATGGTATTCTTCATCCGTGACAATAATTATTGCAACAGATGCCTGTGTTGCTGTAATTATAATTTCACCAACGACATATTCGTTGCTGTAATTATTGCAACACTAATAATAACGGCGCTCCGGCAACGACCACTCGTCGTTACTTTTATTTTTGAAACGGCCCACCGCCGTTGCTAAAAAGCTGTTTTCGTATAGTGCTTGTAATATCTTTGCTGCACCTTCTGGCATGCTTTAGATATTTGCAGGGCTGGAACATTTATGAATTTAAACTTAAGCTAAGCTCAGCTCTGGTATTATATTGGATGAAATTAGAAGGCTTGGAGAAAGGCTTGGAGTAAGATCTGAAAATAGGCTTGTGTAATTTGAAAAAGTTGTGGTTCATCTGAAATTTTCTGATACTTAAATGTTTGTTTCGTACTGAGATTCATAATTCATCATTAGTTTATAAACGTAATCGAGTAATTCACCCCACACAACACAACATGGGCATCCATCATTGACCTCAGTTAAACACACGTGAGAAAGTAAACTTCATTTTATTTACCTTCAGTTTAGCAGGATGGTCCCAACTGTAGCACACCACGTGCATAAAAGTTCGTAGCTAGAAAAGATGACTTTTTAGTTACATTACATTACTGCTACATGCCATTCAAAACATAACACTGAAATAGTAGTAGAAAAGATTTGAGTTGAGGTTTCCAATTCAAACCTACTTGAGCGAATTATTCTATGCACAACATAGCCTAGTTTCTTCTAGCTTCTTTCAGTTCAAACCGTTTTTGCCATATTAGCTCCTCATTCACTCACTCACTCACTCATCTACACTCTGAAAAGAAGAAAGTCAGAAAGAATTAAAGCTGATAAAAGAAACCTGCTTATGATCAGTGAAAGAATTCAGTAAAAGTAGAATTATACAAAAACAAAATGGTGCTGAATTATTGAGTACCTAGAATAATAGTCATGTTCTTTTCTCTCTTGCTTCCTAGCTTCTTCTTTTCCATGTTTGTGTAAACTGTGCATTTTGGATATTGAAAGAATTTTTGTTCTTACTTATTCTTAGCTTGGCTTCATGCACTGGGAGTTTCTACTTGACGGGTATGTCGAATTCTGAACATCAAGATCTGCTTATAGAAGATGAGTTAACAATTAAAGATATGTCAAATGCAAGGGCTACTGATGATCCGTTGGAGTTTTTTTTAAGACCCACAACTAGTACTGTATTAGAATTGTCATCATCGGATGAATGTCAAACTCCAACTTCTGCAAATGGTACACGCGAGGGTCATCAGCTTCATCAACTTAATGAAGAAGAACAAAAAGTAGAAAATAAATTGCTGTGTGAAGGCAAAGAAGAGATTAGCAAATGTAAGATGCTCCGTTTTGAAATCCCATCGAAGCTTGAAGAATTCAATGGAGTTGAACATAAGGGAGTCGTCATCAATGAAGGTGCAGGCGATGGATTTCGAACTCCAACATCATTGGATAAGAAAATTCCCGTCATGATCTCACCGCATTGTCCACCACCTCCACCAAAGAAGCCAACATCACGTCGGCGGCTTCTCACGAAACGAAAACTGTTTACTTCTTCGGATGATCACCACCTCCATTGTTATAGAATTCTCGATAAGGATATTTCAGAAGAGTTGGAATCATTATTATCTCCAGTTCTCAAAGTTGATCATAAGCGTAAGATCAAGAAAACTAGAGTAAGCACATGAATAATAAATCAATTCCTGCTGAAATGTCTGGTTACTCTGGTATCATCTATATATATGTAACTCCGTTAATCTATCATTTATGTATCGTATATGCATGTGATGTTCTTCTTCTTCGATTATGATAATGTACGTACCAATGGTTCATCATACTGTGTCTGACCAAATATCGGAACTGTACTGATATTAGCTTGTTATTTTCCATGGAATAGCCTAGGTGAGTATAGACTTCAGTATGATAACTAGTTAGCTAGCTAGCTCCAAAAAATTACAGTAGATCCCAGGCCATGATCACCTTCTAAAGTTAAAAAAGTTATTAGTTCCATTATAACTTCTAAAGATGCATAACTGCGAGTACAGAGTTTCAATGGGAAAAGGTGTAAAGCTTTAATCATGAAAAGTTCAAACACTGTACTCTGTCTGTAGATCCATAGCGTTCTCCAAAACAAAATTACTTTCCCTATTAAATCTTAAACCTGGTGTCACTGGGGCAGACTATTCGGAATTGGGGCAGACCTTAATACATATATTTTTTTTTTTTTTGGCATCTGACCTTAATACATATTCGGTAGCTCCATTAACATTACTTGTTAGTTCGAAAAAACCCCAAATCCTACTTAGTATCTCGAAAAAAGTCCACCTCAAATGATCAGCCCAATGACGCAAGGATCTTAAACTTGACTGGTAAACTTATTTCAAACAATCAATCAGTTTAAGTGGTAGAGAATACTTTTGTTAGTACTTAGTACTACTTCGGAAGACAGAGCAGAAGAAGAATCAAAGATAATAAATGGCTCCTCTTTATTTATTTTTCCAGGAGAAGCAACTAGCCTTTTGTCTTTTTAACCAAATTAGTAGCTTCAATTCAGAATATTCCCAGAGATAACAAAACACTAGCTAATGATTTAGAGCCTCGTCACCAGTACATACTATTGGTTTCTTCATCACAAGTTACAAATATTTTTGGTCCACCACCAAAGTTGATCAGGTGCTGGTGGAGTAAACACACAACCGTGGTTTCAGACTCTGTTCTTCTTTCTGGAAAAACAGTGAAATCATGGTTTTTAAAGGAAAAAAACACACGTGAAAGGCAGGAAATGAAGAAAGTATAGACAATGAAACAAGAGATGCCCCAGCCCTTGCAGGTAGAAGTGGCATCAAGACATCAGGTTGGTGGTCCAATGCGTGTGACTGAAAAGTGAAAATAAGCAGCAGATGTTCCTGAACTCCCATATGATCTGTAGTTTAAAATGCACACTGAAACCACTTCCCTTGTACTTTGTATCAAAAAAAAAAAAAAAACTACTTCCCTTGTACCAAAGCCCAAGCCCAAGCCCACAGTCAATTTATC
>JAJJMA010216244.1:0-11293 GCA_023529015.1 Papaver nudicaule | reverse complement strand
GATTTTGTCAATGAAACCAGGTTTGGTTTCATTCGATTTTGTCATTGGAACGAGTGTCGATATTAGTGAAATGCTGAGTTTATTTGGTATTAGTGAAATGGTTGAATTATATTGAAACCAGAATTGGTTTCATTCGATTTTGTCAATAAAACCAATATTGATGTTGTTAAAATTATATAGAAACCGGATTTGGTTTCATTCGATTTTGTCAATGAAACCAGGTTTGGTTTCATTCGATTTTGTTATTGAAACAAGTGTCGTTATTGGTGAAATGCCGAGTTAATTTTTGTGTAGGTGGAATGTTTAATTTATATTGAAACCAGGATTGGTTTCATTCGATTTTTTCAGTGAAACCAATTTTGGTATGTTAAAATATGGTTGAAACTTTTTTTGGTTTCAATGTCCAGACGGCGGCGGCGACGGCGGTGGTGGGCGGCGGCGGCAGTGGCAGTGGTGGGCGGCGATGACAGTGGTGGTTCTGACGGTGGTGGTGTTCTTGCTGGTGGCGGCGGTGGTTCTGGTGGTGTGGTGGCGGTGGTGCTGTGGTGGTGGAGATGTGGTGGCAGAGGCGGTGGTGCTGTGGTGGTAGTGGTTTTGTTTAAATATTGGGTGGAATTAGTATTTAAACATTTGGGTGTATTTATTATTTGGACAATTGGGTGTATTTAGCATTATTAAAGATATTATATGGAAGGGGTAGGTTGGGAAAAAAAAAACATCATTTAAACTATTTGGACTTTTTGTATCACTTGTGTATAATATAGAGTTTTTGTTTCATCCTTTTATAAAAAGGAGTTTTTGTATCATAAATTTGTTCACTAGGACGTAGAGTCCACGAACTATTTTTTTATTTTTATTTTCTGATGTTCGAGGTCCGACGAAACTGACTATAGATTGAAAAGTTTTTAGTAAGCCTTAAAGATTTTTGAATACGATGCAAAATAAAAGAGGCACTAATGGTCTATCAGTAATTATTAGAAGTTGGAACCAATATTGGAATCCATTACAATAATTTTAACCTATCTGACTCAGACATCTGATTTTCCCTCAGTGTTTGCTTTTTCTATTTTCTAATTAAAGTCAAGCTTGATTCTGAGGTGTATGAGTGAGACGTAACAAGTCCTATTCATGTCTAATAAGTCAGATCTTGAAGAGTCCTTGACATAACACTGAATGATCATTTTGATTCGAAGAGCAATTAGTTTACCCTCTATATTTCCACTTAAGCAGAGAATTAAACTTACACATACTATAGAGGGCCTGGTGGTGGCAGCACTTATGCTTGAGTGGGAACATTGTTTTGTTTATGTGGGAAGTGACTAAATACAACCCATACAAAAGTTAAATACAACCCTCTCATAAGAATCAAATATTTGGTTACTGCCTTTTGTGTGGGTAAAAGGATCCACTTTTGTTTGTCATCTCCTGTAAAGTTTTTCGTTTTTACTGATCATAACAGATCAAATAATGTTACTAGCCAAGAATCAAAGGCAATACTATTTAATATCAAGGCTCATATTAGAAGAAGCTAATTTGGAATCAAGAATTAGGTTCTTGAGTTTCTTATCCCTGCCGTCTTGTATAGTTTCATCTCCCAATGCTGATTTTTTTTTGTTTAAGGGATCGATCATCGATCCAATTGCCCTATAATTTTTTTTTGTTCAAGAATTTTATTGTCCCTTGTACGAATACGTATACAAAACCAACATCAGTCATCACCATTCCTTAACTTCTTGCTTTCCTTTCCTTCCAAATGAAACTAAACATTTAATCATTACTAGCGACCAAACAACCATAAAATACTTTGCACAGAATTCGACCAAATTAAAAATTGGGGTGATTTCAAAGATGGAAGAGAAGAAAATAGATACTAAAATGGAGACTAAATCGATCTAGCTTTTCTGATTCTTTTTGCGTTCTTGATGAATAAAATTATACAGTTATTACAAAGTAAAATAGGGAAGATGATAAAAAAGTGAGTTCTTTTTACCCACCTAAAAGATACTCCCTCCGTTTTAAAAAGATAGGCACGTTTGATTTTTTTCGAAAATTAAGGTTTCTAATGAACTAACCATTAGAGTTTTTTTTTATCGTTTTTTCTTTATGATTGGTTTATTGTTGACAAGTGTTATGGGTTACTAAGAAAAAAAATGACAAAAATGATTACAATATTAGTTTTATTAAGTTTCTTAATTTTTGGTCAAAGTCAAATGTGCCTATCTTTTTGAAACGGAGGGAGTAGTTAGCAAACATCTAGTTTTTACAAGGAGGTTGTATATATTAGTTTTGTGGGTTGTATTTAGTCACCCTTTCTGTGACTATGAGAAAATTTTCATTCATCTGTATGTACCTTCCAAGTTTACAATTTTCAAGTTATGCTTCAAGTTTTCATATACTTAAGCCAGCGACGGAACCAGAAATTTATTTGGGGGGTTATTTTTTTTATAAAGTGGTGTTATTAGTGCAAAAAAAAAAAATGGCAGCCAAAGACCGCTTGAAATATTTTGACGTTTTTTGCGATGATGATACATAAAGTTGTACTAGTGTATGTATATATAGCTTTTGTGTAGTTCATAGAGTGAAACTTTAATACAAGAAACTTAAGATGGAACTAATCAATCATATACGTACGTGTGAGTATATTTTGAATACAATCAATCTGCAAGTGTGAGTATGTTTCAAAGGTTTGCTTTTTTGTTCTCTCTAACACTAATTTTATGTACATCAAAGCAGTACTCGTTGAAACCAGAACCACATGCAATCTTCTGAAACCAAATTATACCGGTGTTAGATATAGAATTATGGGCAACTGCCGTTTGGTACGTTTCAAAAAAAAAAAAAAAAAACTGCCGTGTGGTCTTCAACTGGGTTAAAAGGGGTGGAATTCCAACTTGGAAACAAAGCAAGATTTTTTTCGGTTCCCTCTTAGGTTTTTTTTTTCTTAACAATACATGTGTATTCTCACTACTTTAGGAACTTAGTTAATCTAAAATTAATTGAGGAAAGAACTCTATTTAGGAAAGGATTCTTAGATAAGAAAATTTCTTAAATAAGGGTATATTTCCTAGATAAGGAAATAGATTTCTAAGAGCATCTCCAATGGTGTTTGGGTTTGGAAAAATATTGGTGACACATAAGATTTTGGAAACTCTTATAAGAAAAAATCTCTCCAATGGTAGTTGGATGGTTAAAATTTTGTATGACGTGGACTCTTGAGTTTGGAAGAGAGTTTGGGTTTTTGGAACCTCCCATCCAAACCCACGTCATCAATTATTACTATTTTATTACTATTTTTATTTTATTTTGTTAATCAAATTTTATAACTAAACGACAAGTGTATCAAAATAAATATCTATCCAACTACTACTGGAGACTAGTTGTCCAGCCCGTGCGTTTGCACGGGCCTGAGTCCCTAAGCCTTCTTGCTCACCGCGCTCTATACTAAAATGGATTGTTCGAGTCCATTCCTGAGTTTTGTTAATCACAACTTCTCCCATTTCATAAAAAATTTCATTGGAGAGAATCAAACAATTAGAGACGAACTTCTTCAATTACAATTATGAGATCAGGGTTGGTTCGTTAGTGTCATGTCATTTCAATTAAAAGTAAGTATACCACGAATAGTAATTCAACCGACAGAGTCCCATCTTCCTTTTATTTTGCGAAGGGTACAGCTTCCGATCAAGGTTTGCTGAAAATCTCCTCCCATCAGCAGTGTTTTTCCTCCGAAAAGCTTTTCTTTTCTCTTGTCTTTAGTCTTATTCATTAGGTCTCTTACTGTCCTCTCTAAAGCTTCAAACGCATGTTTATGAATCATAGGAGCTTCATCCTAGATGATAATATCTGCTTTACATATCAGTTCTGCCAGCATTGTTCCTTGACTAACATCGCACGTTGAAGTCTCATCTAGTATTTTAAACCTAGAGTGTGCAGTCCTACCACCGGGGAGCAACAGTGATGCTATGCCCGAAGACGCAACTGCCAGCACTATCTTTCCTTGTGCCCGTAATCCAGTAATGATTGTCCTCCACAGATAAGTTTTCCCAGTACCCACTACCATACACAAAATATAGACCTCCTTGCTTTTTCCCGATTGATTCATTGACAGTTTCAAAAATCTCTCTTTGTGTAGTAT
Source organism: Papaver nudicaule (assembly GCA_023529015.1). Taxonomy (NCBI): domain Eukaryota; kingdom Viridiplantae; phylum Streptophyta; class Magnoliopsida; order Ranunculales; family Papaveraceae; genus Papaver; species Papaver nudicaule. The sequence goes on along the minus strand of JAJJMA010216244.1, from coordinate 7,158 downwards.
TCATTCCTTGCTCTAGCTTTTTGTGTTGTCTCATTAGTTTATCTTTGTCGTAATCAAGCTCCTCTTCCATCAATTTATTTCTTCTCTTGCTTCGTTTCATTGCTTTAGGATAAGGTATTGTGGGACACTCTGCAAGGGATCTACCGTTCCTTTTCATCAGCTCTTCAATGTCCAACAAAGTCCTGTTTTTTATTTCATCTTCACTGAGCTCCAGATTAACATCCTTACGTCTTTTTCTCTCCCGATGTTGTATGTCTTCGCAGAGCCACATCCAGTTTTCTTCCCACAGTCTTTTTGGATCGGTCACCTCACTAAACAACAGCAACATCACAAACAATTCACGCTGCATATTTCCCGTACTGTAAGTATACTGTTCCAATATTGCTTCATGCCATTCGTTATCACTACTTAGTAATCCGAGAGCTACACATGTCTCTCTGTAAGTGGCATAAGTCGTTGTTCCAACAGTCCTTAACTCCCGGTAACTGCGAGCACCTTTAACCACATTTAGTAAAATCCATAAGAAATACATTTCTCCTGAAGTGGGGTGCCCATTGTACAACCTACCAACTGTGTTGCCTTTTTTTCTCTCACGCCATTCTTTAGTTTTCTTGTCCCATACAAAGCCAGTCGGAAAATCTGCATAAGTAAAATTCCTTGCTTTTCTGCATGTTCTATTCGCCTCAAACCACATCAAAAATTTTGTTCTTTGTATACAGGGCCTCTGTAGTACTTCAATATCATCGTCATCATTGAAAATAACTTGTTGCTCTCCTTCTAAATGATAAGGTAATCTCTCTACAGATGGATCACGAAACTGTATATCAAAGTCAAATATCCGCCAGCAAGACTCTGCTCCCGATAAGTAACGACATTCTAAATAGTTGTTTATCTCATCTACAATCCTTTCTTGTTTCTTTGAGTCTTCTGCATTGTCCGAACTCTTTTCAAGGATAACCGTTGCCATGTCCTTGCCCTTGTGAATGTATTTGAACAAATATTTTACTAATGCCCCTCTAGAATTGCAGACCTCAACATTTATGTGTGCGTCAAACATAACAATCAGGTCCCTATTATATGGAACTACCCATGTATAGTCCAGGTCTTTACCATTTTTGCTCGCCACCCTCTTATTTTTGCGTCTTCTGTAGACCGGATATCCATACTTGTCTACAACAGTTTCCTTGCTGAATTCTTTAGGGTAGTTCTTTGTGCAGTCGCCATCTCTCATACATGGTGAAGATTTTCCTAAATTTCCGCACGGGCCATGAAGCATATGGCTTACAACTGCGCTATAGCCTTCTGGATCTTTTGTCTTATCTGGAAGCTCTGCAGATATTATGCGGTTGATCTCTGAAGGAGTTTCAGGTTTATACCCCTTTTCCAAGAACAGCAGGATGTGAGCGTGTGGCAATCCTCTTTTCTGGAACTCAATAGTATAAATAGCTGCAATAGTAAAGTCGTGTTAGCAAATTCATCAGTGCTCAATAGTTTAAATATTTAGAACTCAGTGTTTATTATCTCAATAAATTCAATTGAAAAAATACTCTACCTCCTTTTACTTTCCCAAAGTGTTCTTTGGTGAGCAGTACTTCCATCAAATGTTTAAGCTTTAGTCTAAAGACTCGAGCTATTATATCTGGCCTGTCTTCAGCTCGCTGGCCTGGAAGTTGTTCTAGTGCCTCAGTTATTTCCTTCCATTTTGGGTTGCATGTGAAAGTAATGAATAGGTCTGGCACACCAATGCTTCGGCATATTGCGATCGCGTCTTGATAATGCTGCATCATATAGCGTGGACCACCGGTGTGTGAGGATGGTAATACTATTCTCTTGCCTTTTTTAATTGAAGAATCTCCTTTCAGCAATGTATCAAGCAAACCTTTATGCAGATCTGCCCTTATCTTCTCCTGATTATTTCTGACCCATTTCATTATGCATTCTTCGATACACGCATATGCATCGACACAATATTGTTGAAATAGCCTGCCTCCACAGAGTATGGTTTGTCCCTCACCAAGTCTATGTTGTATTTGATATGCATAGTATTCTCGCATTGTAACTTCTTTTATCTTAAGAATTTTACCGTTTTCGTTCAGTTTTACATCTCTATACGGTATGCCTTTCCCGAATCCATCCTCTCCGTATGGAAACAAAAGAGGAAACTGCATTGGAGTATAACATGGATGTATTTCATTAATCCTTTGGAAACCCTTTTTTCTATGCTCAACTATAATATCTCTATGTACCTTTTCGTCTGTAGGGGTCTCAACTATTAGGGCAGCAATCTCAGAACAGGTGGGAAGGCCATATTGTCTCATGTCCCTGTTTCTGTGACTTATGATCCGCATTCGTACTTCCTCGGCAGGTTTTTTTTCCATCTTTTCTCTAGCCATTCTGAATTTCTTTGCATAGACATTATGCAGATTCATCATTTTTATCAAACCTTCAATGATTTCCACATCTAGTTCGTCTTTTTCTTTCTTCAAAGTAGTGTCTGATTTGTTTGACCTTTTTATGTCTGTCACCTTTTCCTGACTCCTCTTAGAGGGCACATTTTTTTTTGTTTTTTTACTGCCTGCAACCACAATCTTTTTCTTTATAGACAACACTTTTTTCTTAGTTTTTCCTTCCCCTTTATCTTTCTCTACAGTCTTCGGTGCAGAAAAAAAGATATCTTTTCTCCTTTGAGCTTCCTCTGCCATATCAGTATCATATATATAAAGCTGTGAAAATCCAGGATTTTTTGTTTCACCAGGCAGCAGTGAGCTAGCCAATTAAGTGGTGATTTTGTCCCTGTATCACATACGACCACGGTCCTCCTTTTTTGTTTATTTTGTCCTGAAACTTTGCTCCAGTTGAGGTTAGTAGCCCCACCCATAGAGCAATTCTCAAGCCTACCCCCCTGCGTTAATGTATCATTTATAAGTTATTTACTAATCCACACAAAAAAGTAAGCAAATCACTATGAGAAATGGGGGGATTAGCAACATTCTGATTAGCAACATTTATAATTTTAGCAGCACAAATAGCATGCTGCAAATTTAGCAGCATACATAAAATGTTGTTTTAAATGGGAAGTGTTGCAAAGTTTAAGTGTAGAAATCATAATAACTCCTCATCACTTTGATATGTGTTGCAACACATCCAAATTGTGCTGCAAATTTTTGAAAACTACTATCTTCACCCCAAATTTTGATGCCACCAAAATCAACCCAATCTTTGCAACACATCAGCAGCACTAATTCAACAATTGCAACACATCCATATTATTTTAGAAATTTTGGAAAAGCAAAAATGAATTTAATGATTTTAGGTAATTGTTTGGAACCATTTAAAAGAGCTAGAACCCCTAGGATAACTTAAGCCCCAGAACCATCTGATGGGAGAACCAGAATACGGGAACCACTTTAAAGTTTAGAACCAGAATGAATTAAAACTGCCTAGTCAGCTACCCCAATCTTTTCGAACAAGAACCATTTTAGATTTGGAACCAGAACAACTTAAACTCCAGAACCAATATAGAGTTTAGAACCAGAACAACTTAAACTCCAGAACCATATGACTGGAGAACCAGAGTACTGGAACCAGTTTAAGGTTTAGAACCAGAAAAAACTTACTCCAGAACGGATGAAGATGGAACCGAATTCTAACTTAACCATTTGAAAACATCGAGCTGACCTTAACCCAAACCATTTTCCCCTTTCTACAGCTTTCGACCAGAACTAAAATCCGTTCTTTTCTTCACCGTTGCTGCTTATCCGATGAAAATCAACCAAATTCAATACAACACCTACACACAATCAAAAACCCATCAGAAACAAATCATTTTCAGCCATTTCCAGTCACTCGAGCCTCTCCAAACCTTAATGGCAGAACCAGAAAATTTGGGTTACCGGAAATCCATTCACTTCCATCGACAAAAACCAAATCCACCACCTGATTGTTACGACGATATCATTGTTGTATAAGGTGTTTAATTTTGTGAAATCAGATTTTTTATTCGGTGGTGTTCTTCAAAATCATCTCGGTTGTTAAACTTTTTTCCTAAAATTATGAGATTAACAAAGGGGTTTGTTCAATTACGACAGAACCCAATGTTGGTAGTTATATATTGCACCCAAATTGGAAGCTCAAAGAACCCCCTGTTGAATCTCAGTAAGTATTCTACGTTACTGAATCTGTGTAGTCTAACTGTTTGAGAAAATGTTTTCTCTCTCAAGTTATTGTGCTTGCTTGATTTGGGATTTTCCACTTGATACTGTCTGTTGAATGGGTTGGGTTTGCTTTATCAGGGGAATGGGGTGCTGGTTACTACAATGGAGATATAAAGACAAGGAAGACAGTACAACTGCAACATATGGAAATTAGTGTGAATCGTTTGGGTATGCAAAGGAGTGAACAATTGAGAGAACTGTTCACAAAGTTGAATACCAAAAAGTTGAATCCTTGAACAACAGTAGTCCACAAAGAAGAAATATATATAATTTAAACTTGTAAATACCAAACATAATCCATTCATTTGTCTAGTCTGAGATGATTCATCTTACAAAAGCTAATATACACTTTTTGTAATATACATTTTTCGTAACGGAAGAGCTAATACATGGACACGTCTAAGCGAACTCCATCTCGGTAAGAATCCATTTCACGTAGTCTTCATTGAGCCTGATGACCCGCAGAAAAATTGGCGAAAATCACAGTTCACAAAGATCACTCGGTTGCAACTGATGCACATGTACCAAATATCATCGCCAACTTCCCATATTCGGGACAACCAAAGACATGAAACACCTTATCTCGTGGAAATCCCAATGAGTTAGTAGACAATTTGTAGATATGATTCACAAATTCATGGAATAGAACCTGCCAATGAAATCGTATATATACGCAGTCAATGCAAATGATAATGGTGATAAAAAACAGTATGCTCAAATAGGTCAGACCTATGATGGATGAATATCATGATTCATGAGCCTTACTGGAAATTCATAACATGGTGTCACTAAAATGTGTTCCACTCTCCAGGAAAATACCAATAATGAACTCTAAGTTTTCCCGGCTCAATCTCAGTACTAACTGTTCCTTTGTTCCTAGACGGGGTGTTTTATCTGCTAAGAACAGTCCTTAAAAGACTTCACCTTACGATTTAGAGTCTCGTCACTGAAAAAATGGCTATTGGGTGCATCTCCTAGACAAAGAAATTCTTATCAGAAGGCCAAATAAGGTACACTTTAGGCAAGTCCTGTACAGACAAATTTTATGCAAAACATTCTTGCATAATGCTAAACTCAGGAAGTCGGTTTAGCATAACAAAAAACTACTCCTTCCCTTCGCAATCACATAAAACATATATGCATCCTGAAGGTGAATTGGAAACCTTAGGACACTTCTCTAGCACACATGTGTCTCAACAGAAAACAACAACAATTCACACACAATAAAAGATATCTCCCTGAAATCATCTCAGATGTGCTTATATTTTATTTTCTTAAAAAATGCTCGCGTCTAAGCCCCCTATTGTTCCACAACGTTATCCAAGTGAGTTGAAAGGCAGTCATATGCAGTTATAAGAGAATTTTAGTTTCATTCACGTAGAACACAATAGTTAATTCTCACATTCATAGGTGAAAGCCTAAATGAAGTATACCTAGCTAGCTAGGCCTATAGGAAATAGTATTAATACCTTTTCACTACTCCAGAGCAGCCTCCACAGGACATAGCAACCTTAAGTACCACCGTCTGCAAATAAGCGAAAAGAGTCAATTACATATATAAATCCACAAGAAATTGCCCGGAATATCTCAAAATTTCAACTTTGATCCCTCGCAAGTGCGAGATACAGTCAATTCCCCACGACTTTAACATCTCTACCTAATAAAGGACCGCAGACATAGGCATAGACTATGGATTTCACTGTCCACGACTTCTCACTGAATGCGAGATCAACAAAGTGTAGATACTTGAGGTTCAATTGAATGCGACAAAGATACCAAAAATGTGTCGACACAACGATGAGTAAATCTATAAGAACAAGCATAATCGACCAAAACATAAAGAAATGTCTAGACGGCTAGCACACCTTTCCTTTGAATTTTTCAAAGATTCAATTACACTAACAAATCAAATGAATTGAACCAAAATCAAAAAGATGAAAATATCTCCAGAATTAATATGATAATCAATTTTTAAGATTTCAGAGAAAACACCCTAGAAAAGAAAGAACAGAAATTGAATCAAAAAATCCATAATCATCTAACCTTTAATGGCTTCACCTGCTATGATATCTTCTTCACAGCTATCCTTGATTTTATGGGAAGATAAAATCAAGAAAAAAAAAAACAACAGCAACAAATTAAAATCAACATACAGAAGATAAAATTAGGGATTATTTAAAATCAAACCATAGAAAATCCTAAGCAACTTAAATGGTAATCATTCATGGGATGGTTGATTATTTAGATCTAATTAAAGGTTTCGAAAAACAAAATGGATTCGAAAACTAATCAAAATTGACAAGTACTGACATAAAATTGATTTGCAGCATGTTTAAGATCTATAACCTAAAAAATGAATCGAAAAATCAAGAGTATCTTCCTTGATTCATCTAATTTATCTATTTCCATGGTGTTGGTTTCTTAGAAAGAGCGGAAAAGGAACCAGAACCCTAACCAAAAAAACAAAATTGGATTCAATCGAAAACCAATCGAAATTGAACAAGAGGGAGAGACGAGAGATTTAGGAAGAGAAGAAGAAGATGGAACCAGAACCTGGCAGAAGAAAAGAGAGACGAGAGATTGGAAGGTTTTCTTAGGTGGTGGTTCACTGATGGTTGTTCTTGAAGGGGAGGAGAAAACGAAGAAGGGAAGAAAGATGGGAAAAAAGAGAAGAAGAAAAAAGAGATGATAAGGTCGAGAGATTAGAGATAAGGTTCGGTCATGGTCATGGTCATGGTCATGGTCATGGTCAAGGTCATGGTCATGACTGGGTGTAAATAAAATCATGGGTTAAACAATTGGGTGTGCAAAATATATTTGCAACATCCTGTTGCAAATCGGAAGAGTGTGATACATATTGCAACACCTGTTGCAAATCGGAAGAGGGTGATACAGTTTGCAACATCCTGTTGCAAATCGGAAGAGGGTGATACAGTTTGCAACA